>PRKT01000889.1:63164-81376 GCA_003671525.1 Saccostrea glomerata | reverse complement strand
CCCCCCCCCCCCCCACACCTGTAGAAGGCGATACTTATGCGAATTTATGTGACTTTAAATTGTGCTTTTGTAAAAAAAAAGAAAATTATAATTTAGGGATACATGCTTATTTATTTTTGTCTGAAAAAAAGATAATTTAGGAAGTAAATTGTAATCAGTATTATGGTGAAACCTGGAAGATGAGTTTTCTGGATGTTAGTTGAGTGATTAAATACACTTGATGTGGTCAGAACAAATTAATTTGAAAGGTGTTAAACACACGGCTGTGACCCATTTTTTTTTAAACAGGTGTGAACTATGAACTGACCATAAGAATGTTTCAAATCACAGGAGAAATTCTTCCTGCGTAAACAGACTTTCAGGGTCACATAGCGTCATACCATTTTGATTGACAGGTGATGCAAGAGGATTTCATGTGTGCAGCATGCATGTACAGAGAACGGATTATTCATTGCACAATAGTGGTAAATGGGTTGATTAAATAGAATCATAGACTGATTAATTGTGACTTTGGCGATGTAAATAAAACGAAGAATAAGAAAAAATACAGGTTATTTTTCTTAACAGACAATGTTTCAAGGGGTTGCATCTCTCTCTCTATCACCCCCTTCTCTCTCTCTCTCATTTACGACATCGTTTTTACAGACATTACAAAAATAGAATAACTTAATAAAATAAAGATAAACTTATTAAAATAATTACTTAATACATTGAAATGATTATTGAAAACATAAATACATGTCTGTGAAAAGAATGTTTTCTGTTACGAGAAAGTGCTCGGAAGTTTTTGTATTGATTTCGTGTTTCTGCTGCTGATTTTCGTATTTATCTTGTTTACTGATATTTCTCTTCCGAACCAAAGGTTTAAACGATAGATCTACAATTTTAAAAATAAAAAAAAAAACAATGTACGCAGGTAGGTTAAGGTTACAACCAAATATTCTACTTGCCTATATGATATGACGTCATAGTAAGCTCTATGACGTGAAGTTTAGAGATAACAATTTCTTATAATCGATATCTAAGATTGATTTGAGGTCGTAAAAATTTATCAAAATATGCAGAGGCATTATACAAACAGAATTTTGTCGTTTCTGGGTCTCTGTTGTTATCACAGGGGTTAAATACCAAACCCGTGACGTCATAACTGTTGATCATGCAGTAGCAGAGTGAAAGTGAAATGTAACGAAAATTCATGTAAACAAACACAAGAAATCGGAGTTTAAAAGCATTTAGAATGAATATCATGTGTGATTCATGTGGGAATAAAGCTTACGAATAAGGTATGGTAATATACTTCAACAATTTCTTCGTAAAATTAAAGCAGGAAGATTATTTACTTGCCGATCAGCCTTTCCTCTGTCGTTCGTAACAAATAAGATGCAAAAGTTCAACACTACGCCGCACACTCTGAAACTTAATTTTTGTTTCTATCTTAAGTTCTTATTCTATTGTTTTTGAAAAGTGCTGCTAGAATCGTATGGTTTACGAGAATTAATGCATTTTTTTCGATGTTATGAACAAAATGTAAAAATTTTGGGAAGGTTTCGTCAAAAAGTGTTGAATAATTATTTCTGTGATAGGACAGTAGGATTCTAGCAGCACTTTTTATGGTACAGAGATGTTTTTACATAATAATTATTACAAATTGAAATTAATTATCCCCGGGGTAGTGTTGAACTTTTCACTTTTTCATTAAGGCATATTTTCTAATTATAGACGTCACGTGGTGACGTCGTGGTAAAGTGCTTCATATAGTATAAGTCCCATTGAAGTCTATAGAATGCATAATTATAACAAAAGCTTTATGCTAGACTTTTCCGATTTATTAGTGTAATCTAATTATAAAAAATTCTTAATTCGCCGAATTCTGGTCCATGTGCTGCCTTAACATTCCCGCGTACATATCTAATTACTAGGAATAAAAATGAAGCAGGAATAGTCATATTTATTTCTATAGATCAATCAATTAAAAATAATTTATAAATGTGCGTAGCGTTATATGTATAGAACAAGTATATACTCGGTATATATTAGTTCTTTTTAATTATGTTACAACTTTATTTTAAAGTGAAAAATATTTCATTTAATTTTTTTTTCCTTTTTAAAATGAAGATTCAGCATACGTAAAAAATAATCACGGAAATATTTACGAGTTCTATATATATTAATACATATCTATACATAAGTACATCTATATCTATGCATATATCTATGCATTAAGTACTTCAAAAGTCATTTAAAATGAATTAATTGTTAGCAGCCAATCAAGGATTAAAGCTAACAGGCTCCGCCCACTTTATTTGCATACCGTTTCCCAAAGCGTACCGTTCACAAAACGAACCGTTCCGTGCAAGAAACGAAACGTACCGTGCACAAAGCGTACCGTTCCGTGCACAAAGCGAACCGTTCCGTTCACAAAGCGTACCGTCCCGTGCACAAAGCGAATCTTTCCGTTCAAAAGCGTACCGTACCGTTCATAAAACGAACCGTTCCGTTCACAAAGCGTACCGTTCCGTGCACAAAGCGTACCTAACCGTACCGTTCAAGTGGTGTAGTAGCACGGTTTTGGGTCTGTACGTAGAGCATGCTCTTGCGTATCGAATCAACTGAGTTATAAAGACTCCGTATGCAGGCGATGAAGGTATATTGCTGCATAAGTAATGGAAGTTGAAGATAGAACAGTTAAAGTCAA
Source organism: Saccostrea glomerata (assembly GCA_003671525.1). Taxonomy (NCBI): domain Eukaryota; kingdom Metazoa; phylum Mollusca; class Bivalvia; order Ostreida; family Ostreidae; genus Saccostrea; species Saccostrea glomerata. The sequence goes on along the minus strand of PRKT01000889.1, from coordinate 78,681 downwards.
CTCGTTTATCATATAGCTTCGTTGTTAGATTATCATTAGTGTCTTTTTCAAGTAAAATATGCAAGTATTAAGCAGAAGTGTCGGACTCTGTGGTATCTTTTATCTCAAGCTCACCGGGATATATCGTATCGACGTAGAAATGGAAATTATCGTTATTGATTGACAATACGTCTTCTATATATCTCAATGTCGAGTTGATTTTGCTTTTAGGAAAAAGAATGACCACCGCTATTTTGCCATGCGGGGTCATTAGTGTTTCACTTGCTAAAAACTCTTGATTGAAAAGAGACAGGACTTTCATATTTTACATGTGCATTACTTCTGAAAAGACTTGACACAATATGTCATACATAATGACATCCCACCCACAAAAACACCGAAAGCGGGGAAACACAATTCTTTGAATTGGCTTTCAATTGTTTGATCTGACACTTATTTTTGTTTTTTTTCCAAATTAAAACATGGATATCGCCATTGTAAACATGTGGGAAGCGGGGTGTAATTTAGTAAACTCGGTGCTCAAATAACCTTAGATTTATTTTTTGACTGATCTTACTTGCTAATTTACCTTTAAAAGAGGTAACTCTTGAGCCGACGAAAATTCCACAAAGTTTCTTTTTTGTCTCATTGCCAATATGCCTAGCTTCAATGTTTTTCTCGCTGTAGATTAAAAAAAACTGTAGTACACAAATGCGTTTCACACAACAGTTACAATTTTTAAATGATATCAAACCTCTTCTCATACCTTCCCCCAGGTTTCAACACTCTTCTGTGCTCATGTTCGGAACAACCTTTATTATCCATATAACAAGGGGTACACAGATACTGTTCCGGACACTTTATACACTGCCAAATAATTCCCTTGACATGCTTATCTTCTTCACATTCACAGCATACTTTCTGATGCCTTATCCCTGAAATATGTCAATACACTTGAAAAACATTCACAAAAAGAAAACACATACATGTATGCTAATTGTTACCGGTGTAACGAAGGAAAGAGACTGCCGTAGAATATTGACCGGGGGTCATTTTTCTACGTAGAAAAATGACCCCCTGGTCAATATTCTACGGGGGTCACTCTTCCTCGTTACACCGGTATTGTCGGGAGAAATCAGATGAATTCATAACTACAGTGGCTGCAACGTTATTGTTGACAACTTACACGCCCGATCACGTTACACGAACGATTCCGCAAAATTAACGCACGATTAAACCTGTTACACGAACGATCCTTCACGCACATGATTCTACATGTTACACGATCTTACACGATTGCTAACGCAAACGCACGATTCTTCATTTAAAATGGTTCTAATTATTTAAGAATGAATATTTTCAAAACGAAAAAAGTCTTAATACCTATTTTAAGGTTCAAATAATTATTTTTATTATTTCATTGACTGAGAAAATACTTTAAAAAATGAATTGGATGTTTCTGGAAGTATATACATCTATGTATGCCTTATCAATAATTAAAACGAATTATTTACGTAAATCTCCGACTAAAGAAGACCGAATTTTTCCCTTCTACTTACAGAACATTTACATGTAGGCAGACCGTGAATTTTGATTGAATTTGATTTCTTTATGCCCAGTAAGGGGGATAAGATTGAAAAAAAGGAATTAAAATAGATTTAATCATAAGTTATGCGTAAATCCATGTTTCTATAATTTGTTAATCTCTGAAATTCAACAGTTATTTTACAAATCATTTTTTATTAAGGAATTACAAATTGAAAATGATTGAAAGTAACCTCCGTAGATAGCACCGGTACAGGAAATTCTAACAATCATGTCGCGTAAAAGTACATTCGACGACTAAATATTGATGTATGTATTAAGAAATGTTTATTTATTTATCTGTAAAAATAACAATTTTGATGTATTTATTTAAAAAATATCTTAACCATAGTTAATTATTTGAAACACAATGAACATCAAAGAAAAAAAAGTCACGCTATTTGCATTGATAAGAACATAAAAACGTACGACTTACTATATTACTTATCAACAGCGATAAATAGTTCGTTCCAATATTAATTATGTGAGTCGCCCTTCATTTATTTTATTTTTGATTTAAAAAAGAAATTAACAAGCGAAATGCTTATTAAACAAAAAACATCCCCTTAAAAACTTACAAAACGAACTTTACACGTTTCTTAACGCACGATCACGATTAAAACCGCAAACGATTGAGTCTGATACACGCACGATCTCGCACTTTACACGAACGATCACGCACGACACACGAACGATTCTACTCGATTGGTTTGTCAACAATAACGTTGCAGCTACTGTATCAATGTATTTTGGTTCTGCATGTCCTTATGTTTCTTTAAATATTTCCTCACTCAAGAAGAATGTTTCATTTTAATCTAAGTTGAACAAATATAATTTCTGACATTGATTTTCTGCTATGAGATACGAAAGGAGATTTTAGGTCTAAAACATGGTTAACTTAAACAAATATATACCCTTTCAATTACATGTATAACATTTAAACAATTTCCATTTTCCATTGATAAATTTTTAACATTCTCTTGGAATTTCAAATCACAAAGACTACAAACAGATTTTAAGATTTAATATATACAATCGATTTCCTGAACAATACCATAGGACCAAGAAAATTCAAACATTACAGTAAGATTCGGCAATTCTTTAATGTTTAATGGCCCTGAGTTGTGAATATCGTTATAAACATACAGCTTTTTATCGACAAGCAGTGGCGTCTTCATACGAGCGACAAATATCATTGAAGGGGGTGTGGTAACAGCGATGAAATATGTACAAAAGGTATCAAGTAGCTGGTACAGTAAACATTGTATTTTTTATTTGTCTTGAAAGTTCTTAATTCATTAACATTTTCCTTTATTCTCTGATAAAAGTAATTATGAATTTGCAATAAAGATCCTTGATTTCAAAGTTTAAGCGTTTGCATGACATTGATGACCAGATGCAGCGTGTAGTGGCTAAAAGGAGACAAATGCTAAAAAGATTTTCAACCTGATAAATATATGCCAGAAGAATTACACAAGCAAGTTTATGATTTATTGTATATTTCTTCACAAAAGTCTCATATAAAAAAACTGACCAATCTGACTTGTGTCAAAAACTTTCAACTTGGATTGGTCTATTGCAAGTGTTGCGCCATCATCCCACTGTACTTGTATTTTGTAAGAATCCTGTGCGTCGGCTGTGTTAGAACTACATTCAGGGTTAATTGCTTTCTAAAAATGAATTAAAATCATAAAAAAGATTAATCATATGTTTCAATCAGTCGCAATTCCATTGGCATTTGCACCAAACTTAATTCCAATTATAGTGCTTGGACATTTTTTTTCGTTTAATGTTAAGGACAGAGGAGACGAACATTTCTATTTCTTTGGAGGAGACTTAGTATCATGTCCCAAGTTTAGAAAAGTGAATAATTCTGAGAATTTTTTTTCTCCTAAGAGCTGGAAAATGAAATAGACTTGGAAAAAATAAGTAATATTTCAATATAAATACAAATATAGACAAAACACACTCAGTAAAGGTTTACAGATGAAAACAAATTTTAGAATATGTTACCTTGGTGCTAAACGTCTAATATAATCTTTAAAAAATATACCAAGCCAGGTGAATTTTATTAGGAAAAACAAAATGGTAAAAATCAGCAAATAAGAAATTGCTGATTTTTTCTCATTTTGTCGTTTTGTTTTTCCTCATAAAATTCCTTAAGCATTTATATATTTCATGTACCGTAAAAACGTTTCAGGGGTAAATTGTTTTTGTCGTTTCCTTCAGTCTTTCCCTCTGTCTGTCTGTCTCTCCGTTTGTCTGTCTGTTTATGTGTCTGTGTGTCCGCAAAAACTTTAAATTTGCCCATAAGTTTTGATTAAGTGAAGCTATGACTTTCATATTGCACATGTACGAGGGTTGTTTGTAAAGATCTTGGACAACATTGATATTTACTGACAAACATTGATAAAATATATGAAACTATTACCTTCATTAAATTCATGTTTCATTTTATTTACATGCAAGTTTTCAACAAAAACAAAGCACAAATATTTATATTTTCGTTAGATTAAATAAGAAACATACGTTCATACCCAGAGCATTAAAATGAAAATTCTTGACGTTACCCGACGTCAAAAGCATAAAGAGTACATGTAACTTTTCTCAACAGAGTCACCGTTTAACTAAATGAATTTCTTATTTAGGTCGCTTTAACCACCCATAAATATGTGCACAAATTGTTCAAGTTTCACACGTAAAATAATATTTAACAATGCCTGTCTCATATCCTGTAATTATCCAACGTCTGTCCTCATAAAAACGATTTTTTGGCGGAAATACGGTAAAGTCACCTTATTAAATGCATTATTACAACACTACAATTTCGGAATGATTGTTTTCCTTCACGCTTGCAATCCTATAAACTGTTCCTTCCGTCCGAAAATATTATATGCCACTTAAATACTACAGAACCTGAGACGTGCTACTACCCCCAAAAAAGCGTGTGACTTTCGTGCAAACCGTGTAGCGTTTCGTGTAAACCGTGCAGCGTTTCCTACAAACCGTGTAGCGTTTCGTGTAAGCCCCAATGCATTTCGTGCAAACCGTGTAGAGAGCGTGTGAGAAATGTGTGACTTTCGTGTAAGAACCGTGTGAGAAACGTGTGACTTTCGTGCAAGAATCGTCTAAGATTCATTCGGAAGTCGTTTCATTTTAAAGATGGCTAGCTATCGATGGGTCAGGATGTCAAAATGTATTAGTATTTTATTATTGAATTAGTTATGCTTGTAATATTTTAGGAGTAAAAAAAAATGGAACAACAAAATGAAATTGCACGGTTATGTATAATATATATCTGTTTGTTTTCTTTTCCTTCTAAAGAAAATGTGTTCAAATTATTTAACTATGTACAAGAATTTTAAGGGCATTGAATTCAATATACTATCAACGCGATTATGGCTTCTTAAATATTCCTTTCTCAAAGAAAGAATTACCGGTATTGTATTTTTTTCTATTAAAAGCAAAAATATATCAGGACTTCGACCTTGTCTTTACATTTAAAGAACGTAAAAGAAAGTTTTGAAACGACGTGTCATTTAATACCGTTCAACACATAAAATTTGTTGCTCATTATTGTCAAATAAATTGAATATAATTTTAATTCACATGCACTGACGACCACATGTTTAGAAAAGGGGGGTTAAATTAAATTACTAGTACAGTTTTTCATTTAATGTTGTAACTTTCAATCTTATGTTAGTTTAAATAAATGCTTCCTTTTCTGTTCTTTTTTTTTTAAATCCTTTGTTAGACATGTGCACACATACACCTTTTAAAAATATATTGAAATGTTCTTTCCGCCTTTCAACTGCGATCAATGTCGTTTACAACAGCGATCGCGGGCTCCGAGTGCATAGCAACAGAAAACCTTTCTTGCTATATGTACATGGTAATTTCACGGCTTAATGACACTTGAAAATTACGCGATTGGGTTTTTTTTCTTGAAATAAAAAGGTTTTATAAATATTAAATGGGTACAACTTATATATCAGCGGATTTCATCATTTATTTGTAAATCCGAATTTCTAGCCGTAAACAGTAAAATAAACAGAACTGATTTGGTAGTCTTCTCATGAATATCATGTAAGAAAAGTTTAGGAATAAATCATGAATAATTGTATATTATTTGTTTTATAAATCACGTACTTTTTAATATACCAAAATGCCAGTGTAAAGATCTATCTACATTGTGATCTACATTAAATGTACAATGTATAGTCATATGCAACGACTATTAATTAATGTTCACATATATACATACGTCTAGTCGGGTTTTGAAAGGAAGAATTTTACAGTATGATGGGTATACTGATGTTATGATGTTATTTGATAAGCTTCATGTAAAAAGTGAAAAAGAATAAAAATAGATAAAAACATCACATTTACCCCCCCCCTCCACCCCTTACCGGTTTCCCTCCTATAGATAATGCTTGAGTAAGATAAAAAAAATCTTTAGAAATGTATCAATAATCGTTAATAGAGTATAGAGGCAAATTTTACTTCTAGATCAAAATCAAGAAAAAAAATTCACCCACGGAAATCAAATATAATATAATCATTATTATTTCAAATTAATGAGTTCATATTCCTGTGGTAAGAAATCGAATTTTTGTTTAATTCATTAATTTTATACTCGTAAAAATATTTAAATGCAAGAGATACATTGTAATGAATGATTGATAAATAAAAATATATTTTTGTATTTTTCAAACAGTCATTCATGATATCGGCATTTCTTTTTTTAAACATTTGGATAAGTAAATTAATACGAAACGACAATTATTTATTAATTAATTGCACGCGTACGAGAACTTAATATTTCTATCGGTTTTTATGATACTGGGCTAGTGCACTGATATTTATTTATATCTGAAGAGCTGCTAAATGTGGCTTTGTGAAATATTTCCATTTAATTAATGATGAAACCGTAATAATGTCCGAAATATTCCGAGTAAAAAATCCAAAGCGAGGCCAACACGTGCGAGAATCGTGTAAAATGCGTGTTAGAAACGTGTACAAAGCCTTTCGTGTAAACCGTGTAGCGTTTCTTGCAAACCTTGTAGCCTTCGTGTATCGTTCGTGCAGCGAGCGTGTGGGGTAGTAGCACGTCTCAGGGTCTGTAATGTACGGCTTCTTTTACTATGTTTACCTATTGTTTACAAAATCTATTGGTCTCTGTAGGTTTTTATCCGATGTCGACGCAGAATTTTATCACTGCACACTGCTCCACCTATTCCGAAAACACCCCATTCTTGGAACAATTCCGATTCGTCTTAATAAGTTCTTACTTTGATTGCTCAGCCATTTTTCACTTTAAACGTTCCAATTTTGCATGTTTGACGTGATAGCTTCTGTCAACCTCATAATGTAAAGTCATTCAGATTTTCAAAGATTTTTTTATACGATACAAATAAAATTTATGATAGTGATACATAATTTTTTAATTAAAATTTTGCGCTGCTCCGGGTCTCCATTCCAAGTCTAATTATTATGCCATAATTGAAAATAAACATTTGAAACTGAATAAAATTTTACATTTTTCAATTCACATTTAGTACAGGATTAGAAATATGCTAATAATAAATATCAATGACACAACTTTTATTTAATTCTCAGCTTATCCACGAAATTTACGGACAACCCTCGTATATTTCCTATGACAAGAGCTATCTCTTAGGTACCACCTTCTTAACCTTGAACTTGGAGTTTAACCCACTTTTATACAAATTTTTTTAACCTTTTCTTTGGCCATATCTTTTAAGCATTAGATACTAAGACATTTATACTTTACATATGAATTTTTTTGTGGAAAGCCCCTTCATTGGATACTAAAGACTTGTTAAGTGATCAGATGATCAAAAAGTTCGCGAACGATCTCTATATCTACAAAACCACAACTCAGATTTGAAGGTAATTTGGAACACACATACAGAAGTTCTACAAATAGCAAAAATGAAGTAATCATATTGGTGACTTGTGACAAAAAGTTGTTGTCTCAGTCGTACGCGTTCAACAAAAGACTGTAAAAATTTATGGTATATGGAGTATTTAGAAATAACGACCAATATTTAATATCAAAGTCCACAAAACAATACAAAGTAGGAGCAGAGCAAATACGGAGCTCATCATCAGAGGCGGGATCAGGTGACATTGAGGAATGTGCATCACCTTCTGACCGGTCACACACTTGCACTTTGTCATGATCAGGAAATAACGGAAAAATTTCGTCGTCAATTATGTGTATAGGTATAGGTCTAACAATACGTATGAGAAACGTCAGTCAGCATTTATCTGAATGATGAATTATTATTTGACAAGGTAATTGTATCGACAATAGAACTTAAGAAATAATGACTTTAAACGACACAGCTGATATTCTTGTTTCATCAACTTGATTGTCAATGATTTACCTCTTTTAAAAAACCTTTCATATCTAGAGCATGCTCTTCCGTATCGAATCAACTGAGATATGTATAGTCTGTATGCAGGTGATGATTGTATATTACTGCAAAATTAAGGGAAGTTGACGATAGAAAAGTTAAACGCATCACGTTTATCATATAGCTGTGTTGTTAGATTACCAATAGTGTCTTTTTCAAGTAAAATATCCAAATATGAAGCAAAAGTTTCGGACTCTGTAGTATCTTTTATCTCAAGCTCACTAGGATATATCGTATCGACGTAGAAATGGAAATCACCACTGTTAATTGATATTACGTCGTCGATGTATCTAAATGTCGAGTTGAAGGCCACAACAAGTGTTTTCTTCTTTTCAAGCATAAGATTTTGCACAAATTTTGCTTTATATAAATATGTCTGCACATAATGGAGCGCAATTGTATATTGTTGCACAGTACTATTGAAGTTTTTCCTTTACTACTGTCAATATAATAGTGAGGAGTAAGGAAAGAGGCTTGGTTGATCATTTACTGGAAAATGCAATGTATATTTTTAAAGATTGTTATGGAGTTTCCTAATCCAATATATATAGGGTAGTTCAAATTAATTTTGGCTCTGCGGTATAGTAAAAAATATTTAAAATTGGCATATGATTTTGAAGAGTGTCTTCCTAAGAAGGGGAAGTATGAGTATAAGTAGGATTACCACTTGAAGAATTCAATCCAGTTCTTCTATAATACAATGTTTTTACTTGCTTTATATATCTTAGAAATTCCTTTGCAGTAGCGTATGATAATTTGTAAACAGTTCATGAAGACAAAAGACTCCTATAAATTCAATAAATGTTTGGATTTATCGTTTTAGTGTAAGAAGGTAGATGGTAAAATATGTTTTTTTATGTTGCCCAGTGAAAACAAGTTTGAAAAGAGATGTTTTTTTAATTAAGCAATTTGCTACCAAAGACCTCAAATTTACACTTTGGAAAATAGTTGAATATCTTAAAAATAATATGATTATTAATTATCTTAGATATCGTATACTTTAGATTTTAAACATATTAAATATGTTAAAATGGAGGCACTTATCCTCTATCCACCTTGAAAAAACGTTTCTCTCGATACAGAAGATTTGGGTTGTGATGTTCTTCATGCTTATTTTTGGAAGGGATATTCTCATCCATCCATATTTTGCGGAGATTTTACCATGTCGGACAAATGTACTGTTCTTATCATAAATATTTACTTACATGGAAAGAAATATGAAACTTAGAAAATGCTTTCAGCTTTTGTAACAGAACGTTACGAAGGTAGTGACGTGACCACCTATATTACGTGATTTGCAGATGTGCAGAACAGTGACAGATGTGCATTAAAATCGGCGAGGGACTATTTTAAAATACAATAAACATTGAAACCAAATATTGTTTCTTTTATGGCAGTTACTCAATAAATTCGTAAACTTTTTAATCACCCCTCGTATGTAATCCTTGTGAGAAGATCCTTCGTTGGATACCAAGAAATTTGTCTTTTTTACTTTGACCTTGGAGTTTGACCTACTTTTAAAAAGCAAATCTTGACCATTACTTTTAAAGAGTTAGGGCTAGTGCTTTAATATTTTACATATTTAATTTTGTGACAAGACCTTTCATTTGATACATTTGATCAAATAGATTGGACCTTTGACCTTGACCTTCAATGTTGACATACTTTTTAAAAATTTTATTTTACCCTTAGCCATAACTTATGAATGGTTGGGACTAGGGCTTTCATACTTAACATATTTTTTTTTGTGGCAGGAGTTTTCATTTTATAGAAAATACCTTGACCTTTTGACCATGATCTTGAAAATTTTTGTATTTATGGAAAAACTTTAACCTTGGCAATACCTTTTGAAAGCTAAGAGCTAGTGACCTCGTACTTTATATGTGTAATTTTTTTGTGATTAGACTCTTCATTGGATACCAAGAACAATGACCCTTTGGCCTTGGAGTTTGACCTTTTAAGAAGTGAACCTTGACCATAACTTTTAAAGTGAAGGGCCAGTGCTTTCATGCTTTACATATTTAATCCTTGTGACAAGACCTTTTTTTATAGCAAGACCTTGATCCTTTGACCTTGGAGTTAGACCTACTTTTTAAAAAAAACAGAAATTAACCTTGACCATTACTTTTGAAGGGTTAGGGATAGGGCTTCCTTTCCTCAAATATGTATTTTTTTTTGTCAAGACATTTATAACGATACAAATTACCCTGATCTTTTGACCTTGGAGAATTCCGTACTTTTGAAAAAAACTTTAACCTTAGCATATTTTCATATATCAAAATTGTATTTGCAGTGAGTTAGCAAAATTAAATATTCGCTCTGTCGTTATACGGGGGGTGGGGGGGGGGGTCACAAAACACATCTTGTTTTATCCAATCTTTTCTTTCCAAGATTTTTTTTCATTCAGACTAAATTTATTTCATTACGAAACCTCAATAACTATCCCGAAATCAAGATGAAGTTCAGAATGATCTCATTTATAGAAATTTTGCATACATTTTTTTTTAAATCTCTCTCAAAAGAGAATTGCAATGTAGAACACAAAAATAGTTATACATTACATGGAATCATTATTTTTTTACGCACCTTTTCTTGAGTTATCGTCCCTAATTTTTCGACTGCATCAGGTTCTGATACACTTACAACTCGCAGCCCAGCTATAGGACCTTCTGAAAATCCGAAATTGAAAATTTAAATAATTAAGGAGAATTTCCTTGGATTTCTTCCTTGGATCTCTCTCTCCCTCTCTCTCTCTTGATATTTCAGACTCAGATATCAACTCTATACAGATATTATAAACAATATTCCAGAGTTCTGGAAGTTTCAGGAGTTTTTACATTTAGATATACATTTTCAGTTTGGGTATACGTTTTCGTGTCTCTGAATTTGATACAAAATGTATTTTTCAAGAAATCTTGGTAATCACTTTAAAAATGAAAAGTGAATCGAAGTGTAAATGTAAACAGATTGCTCAGTATAATCGTAATTTTTTTAACGAATCATCTGGTATATGTTTTTTTTAAGTAATGCACAGCATTACTTGCACCACTTTTAATACAATTTTAAATTTATATATTTTGTTTACCAATAAAAGTAAGGAAAATATTGTAAATAAAATCACTAAAATTCAACACGTTATAACGTTATCAAATTATAATTATTTATAATCCTGCCAGGAGAGGTATACCTATTTTTTTTTTTAATAAATCCATCACATGACGCCCTCGCTAATTATAGATTGATAAACAAACTTTGCGTTAAGAAACGAGGTAGGCTGTTCGAAAAACATTTTACCTTTGACGTGGATGGTAGGCGTCTTACTCTTAATGATAATTATCTTTTAATGTAATCAGTAACAACCATCTACTCTGTTATGACGCATATTAACCTTTTATTGTTAATCATTGTAAAAATGCAACATGCCTCGTTGTTTATGATTTTCTGTGGACATGGGTATCCATATACTGTTTACACACTTCCTTCAGCAATGTTCATGAAAGGGCGGAATTCTTTATTGCAGATAGTGCTTATTTGTTTTGTTATTACAACGACTCATGTTGTAAATTTTTGTGGTGAATAACATTTCTTCTCATAACACTTCATGAGTTTTAAAGTATTTAATCATTTTGTTTCATACAAAAGCGTTGTTCATTTAGCGTGCATTACTTTAATTTAAAAGATTGTTTTTGTTTCAGGAAATGCAGGGGACACATGTACATATATAGCAATTAATATCATATTAAATCTAAGGTAACATCTTGGTTTTAAAAACTCTCGGATAGGAGGGATTGTTCCATATTTTGACAATCTAGTGTTACATGTACCTGTGTATGTTAAAGCGTTACCTGTATATGTTATTGCCCATTTTTACAAACTAACATACATGTATGTGACATTTCAATTTAACAAACACTCTGTCTGTTGAATGTTTGGAGTTTTTGAGGTTATGATGATTTATTTATCAACATATAAACGTGAAAATTTAAGAAATAATCGATGCAACTTTATTCAGAGATACATTTTTGTACCATGCAGGATTAAAGAAATTTTCAAAAATTATTTGATATTCAAAAAAAAAAATATTTAAAAAACAACATATAATTTACTACCAAATGTGACAAAATTTGAATTACTTGACACATTGAGAAAAGAAAAACCGTATACGTAAGAGTTATGTTTTCATTGTTACGATTAAAAAAAAATTAAATACTTCACGTTTCCATAAAATATATTTATAACTTTTTTTTGTTTTTCATCCTGAAGCACAATGATTGTATAATTATCTTTAAGAATATAATGAAAATTAAATTATTATGGTAGATAGAGAAGCATATTCTCTGTTAGTATTTGGAAAGTATTGATATACATGTACATTTTGAAATGGTAATTTAAATTCATCCAATTATCCTGTTTAATCTTCGCAATAATCTATTGTAACGAGTAGTATAAGCTATTTTAATTTAGAATTTTAAATGCATTTAACAAAAATAGCGTTAAATAGGATGCGTAAATATGACACTAAACCTTTAAGTTCTTCTAGGTCTGGTAAATGGTGTTCGTAATAATCGCAAGTAACCTCGTCGACGTATTTCAGGTCGGATTTGCCCTTCCTACCCAATCGAAATCTCTGAGGCCAAGGGTCATCTTCAATTGCAACTAAGGCATCACAATTATAAAGTGTTCTAACGTCATCAACATAGTTCAGAACAGTCCCTGTAAAACATAATTCAAATCAATATTTTTTTCAGCTCAGAAAAAGAGGGCAAAATCATATTGAAAACTGTCATTAAGGTAACAAAACTAACGATATATTCCTTTGAGAAAAAAATGACTGTACAGCAGATAAAGTATTAACTGTAATTATCCTTTTTTTTGAGAACCTTATTTTGAGGCTATAAAGTGATAGGCCAAGTAGTTAGTATGTTCCACATACCTTAAAGCAGTTATTTTTATAAGTTCCTAGCTTTATTTTTGAGATATTAAGTAACAAATACTATGCACCTCAGTGTCTAGGTGGAGTTTTGTTTCTCCATGTTTGGTCTATTATAGATTCTTTTCAGGATAGAAAAAAATAGTTCAGTGGACATGTATCTACTAAAATATATCAGTGTATGAATAGTGGTTTTTCAAAAACAATACTATATCATTCAACATTTCTTTGAATCGAAAGTTTTACAATTTATTGATTAATAGTCCCAATATCGAATGGTGAAGCTGAGATCAATAATATACAGGGAATAGTTAAACAAGATTAAAACATGAGAAAAACGGGTCATGTTTACATTTCTCAAGTACGAAAAAGCAACTATTAGGCCAGACGTTAGCAAAATAAGCGAAATAAGATATACCTACATTGGACAAACGAGTCCGATAACAACCATGTAAATTATGTTTTGTGTTCTCTAATTCAAAAATATTTACACCCACTGAATATTTTCTCCTTTATTTCTTAAGAAAACCCACTGCATGAACAACATTAGGCATGTCGCCTGTTCAGATTTCTTGATAAGTGGCTGTTCCATCAATGAAACGTATAAAGACGTTCGCATCATTAGTACAAAAATCAATCTTTTTTAATCTACTTTAGATGATTATTTAAAGAGATATAAATATAAACAATAGAATGTCTTTCTTTGTTTGTTATTACTGGAATTAACGGTCGCAGCTATTACAGAAAAATATTACATAACCCGCTTACGCGGGTTATGTATTTTTTCTGCAACAGCTGCTTCCGTTAATTCCAGTAATAACAAACAAAGGAAGTATTTTATTGCTTAAATAGTCCACCATGCTCTGACCATGACCAGTTTTTGAATAATAGTGCCCGTGTTTCATCATGTATAATCTTCCTGTAAGAAATCGACGATGACGTCAACACCTCGTTCGACGTGCAGTGTAGGGAAACAAAAGAGTGGATCAATCTATTCCGTATTTTTTAAATATTTACAAGAAAGTTGAATTATTTTTTAATGATTTGATAGAAGATGCTGAGGTAAAACAAACTGTCAAAAACTAAATGAAGTACTGTGGTTTTAATCAGGTGCTGTACATAAATCATCGGAGATTATGACGCAATTAAACTTAGTCATGTGTCTATCGTCCCCTTAAACCTCTGAAAGTAGTAAATGTTTTATAGAATAAAATCATGCAAAATTCTCTTTTCCTGCTTACTTTCAAAAAAACATTGATTAATGTGGTTAGTTATTAAAAGTGAATTGCAAAGAAGAATTACTTTAGTAGAAAATAAATTTCCATAGCAGTGGCCAGGACGAAAACACTCGACCAAATGATACAGATGTTTAAAAATATGTTTAAAATAGTCTTGCCTTTTAATCGTTATCAATTAATTGCTTGCTTTTTATAAACCAAGTAACATATTTTATTAAAAAAATGTATTTCACTACAAATTCAACAAATCCCCATCCATAGATAAAACCCATGATCCAGGATCATGAATTTCACAGATTTGGAAAAGGTATGCTCATTATCATAACTCTGCACCACTTAGTTCTGCTTTAACCTTAAGGCTTAGTAAAAAAGGATTAACAATTATTTTCACTGTATTATCAATAAAACTTCCACTCCAATGATCAGCCATAGCCCTGGGGGAGCCAAGTTCTAAAACTTTGTAAGACCTATCCTTATCCATCATAACTATGCACTTTGTTCATCTGCACAACACAACAGATAAGACGAGATTGTAAAACAGAATACAATTATTTTAAATAGAGCCATGTCTAAACATCGGAACACCTGACCAGGCACCATGAAATTCACATTTTTAAAAAAAAAAAAAGGCACTCTTATTCCTCATCAGTACATGTATATACTAAGTTAGTTTTATTTAATTCCAAGGGTAAGAGGAGATTATTTTAAGAGAAAAGATGTATTTTCATTGTATAGAAAGTCCCCCCTCCTTACATCAGAACCCATGACTCAGGGCTTGTACTTAGTTTGTTTATTACACTGAAGCAGCAAAAGCAAATCAAAGAAATAATGCACCTTTTCTTTATGATATATGTAGCCAAATCCTAAAGCCAGAACCCCATACCCTAAAATTCACAATTTCTGAAGAAGCAGTCATGCTCATCATGACTATGTACATTAGTTAATTTGTTGATAACCAAGAGAAGAGGAGAATTAAGAAAATAATGTATTTCACTATAGAAACATAATAAAATCCTAAGACCAAATCCCTTGATCCTTGGGTCATGAAATTTACAATTTTAGAAGATAAACTCTTGGTCAATGTAACTCTATACTTAATTAGTTTGCTTAATTCCCGGAGCACAGATGATTATAAAAAAATAATGGTTTTTTTTTTACTTTATCTTTATACATATAGTCCCTCCTTAACACCAAAACCCTTACCCTCGGGCCATTAATTTACAAGTTTGGTAAAGGGCTGACAGCTTGTTACAATCACTGTTTGACTGCTTCATGTGTAGGAGTGAATAAGAAAATATTTCAAGATTGCATTTATATTAATGAAGAAGCCCCCCCCCCCCCCC
>PRKT01000889.1:38116-62808 GCA_003671525.1 Saccostrea glomerata | reverse complement strand
CCCCCCCCCCCCCCATACGGGAGAAACATTGAAAGTCAAATTTTCTTTGTTCCCTTTCACCAATTTATGGCTTAAGGACGTTCGATCCTGATATTTTGAGCGTATTTCGCGCAGGACCTTTATTAAAAAAAATTAAGCATCATTTTTAGGTTCTAACAATAAAACTGAATTCTACTATGCAAATTAAACTATATTCAATAAAAAACCGCTATTAAATTCCATTGAAGTAGAAGTAGGCTACGGACTATATTTTGTGGGGGAAGGATTTTTAGACGAAAATGGTTAGTTTTTTTTCCATTTGAACTATAACACTACTGTTAATTTTGGATGCCTATTTTTCTATGCTGGTTGCATACAAAGCTGTTTTTTGCAGTGAAATATGTTATGCTGGTTCTGAAATATCTATTAAATTATTTCTTATGAATTCTATCAACAAAGTGTGACAAATATAGTAAATATATTCTGAAAATCCGGGAAAAAATTGAGCCAATTTTAAAATAAAATTCACACTTTTTTAGTAATATCTGAAAATGTACATCATATACCCCCACTTTTGATGTTCTTTTCTAAATATTCAAGATAACTTTGACCTATTTGCTTAATATCAGAAAAAGTTTAAGACTTTAAAATAATTTTCTTGCTTATTATATTTTCAATGCCGGAAAAATAACATTTTATTAGTGCAGAAAGGTCAAATGATTGATTATGCGATGCAATTTGAAATTTTTTCTTAGTCACAATTTTTAAGAGTCTTTTTTTAAACAGACTTAGAGTTCATTTTGTTTCATGCTTTAATTGGATAAAAATATTGGAGGGAAAACGTCGAATATGTAATTTTTAATTAAGACACAAATTTCAGTGCAGAAAGGTCATATTAAATGTACTGTAGCGCTTAAAGAAGCATATTAACCCCCTTTTTTTTATTTGAATTTTAATTGTGCTATGTATGTAGAAACTAAAAATGTACTTGGCAAAAAAAGTTTAAGACTTTATTTATCAGGATCGAACGTCGTTAAGCCAAAATTAGACGTAATTGTTAAATCTTTTTCAGCGAAGGAACTAAAAATTATCAAAAGTCAAAATCGAACGTCAACTGACAAAAAACGGAGAACAATAGATCACTTAGTGACCCAGTTGACCTAAAAAATATACTTATCAATTTTCAAATTTCGTGAAAAATTAATATGACCTAAAAAGATTTGCAAAATGTTGAAAAGCAATGGTGTTCTCTCGTTCTAGAAACTTCTCACTTGACACATATTTATTTGATTGCGCAAACAAAAAGATTACCTTTCTTGCCAGTATTATTCCTTAATGAAACTATTGCACCTGGGACAATTCCAACTGCTCTGGATTGAAATGAATCTTTTCGGGGATCTAACTGCACACTGAAATAATTGATATAATGCATATATTTACAGACGTCTTACACATGCAATTACGAAATTTCACATGAAAATATGTATCTTAAACTGTGTTGATATAGCTGATGGAGAGGTACGACAAAAAATTGAAAGAGAAGCATAAGAAATCCAAAAATTAACTCATTCATTTCCTATAATTAGCTACATTTTTCGACAATTTTCTGAAATCTTTATTTGTATTGATCTATTATTAGGTGTATAGATTTCTGACGTGATATTTCAAGTACTAATAGGAACGATGCGATTCCTTTCAAAACGAGTGTGAAAAATGACGTCTCCTGAATAAACGGAGCACCACACTTTTGTTAAATTATGTGTAATGCTCGAGATATCGAAATATGCATAATAAAACATGTAGTAAACTAAGATATTCATGACTTTTGTCTACAAATAGGAAATTTATGCCGTTAGACCTCTGTAAAAAGGATATACAGGAGGTCGGGAAGAAGAATATCGACGAAAACTTTATCCAGACTGTAAAAAACGAAATCGAGAGTGACCAATGCCACACTATATCTCATAAGTACTTGTAATTTTTAGTTTTAAATCAACACGTTAAAAATACGTTTTACTTGTTTAATAGAGTTTAAACTTCGACAATGCAAGAAATGGTGTATGGACGTTGAGTAGATTTATAAAGTAACTCAAACTGGACAGGAACTTTTGGGAAAATGTTGACAAAATGAAAGCTCATATTATTTTTAGAATGCCCGTAACGTCGAAGAGTTTGCTGCTCCATGCCTTAACAATGTGCAAGTTACATGTATTATGCAAGTTTTAAACAAAAACAAAGCACACACAGTTATATTTTTATAAGCTACAAAATAGACACACACTCATGCCTGGAGCTCCAAAAACGAAAATCCTTGATGTTACCCGACGTTAGAAGCTTAAAACATTTAACTTTTCTCAACATAGTATCCGCTTAATTCATTACCTTTGCTTAAGTCGTTTAAATCAGCCATCAAGGATGTGTACAGACCATTCAGGTTTCATACGTAAAATAATATTTAACAATTTCTGTTAAAGATCCTGCAAATCATTAGACCTCTGTCCGTGTAAAAAACGCGTCGACAAATGACTGGACGGTAATGGATGTGTTAATGTAGGCCGAAGAAATAATATCCTTTCACATACTCAGTAAGTTCGAATGTTTTTAGAGAGACAATTTAAAACCAAAGTGTCCATAAAAATTTATATGCATGATTTTGGAGGGTACATGCACTCATCGGTATATCATATAGATAAGTCAATTGACGTTTATAGTCAAACACTTTTGAACTGCTCTCATTTTAATTAATCGTCATTTATTTATTTAATCAAACTACTTTATACATGTATTTACATACTAGTACGCTGATGTTCGTGATATAAAGGTAACTCTGATTAATGTCGCTTACATTAGCCATGATAAGCTACGGTATTAAACGGAGTATTGACAAGGGAGGTAACTTTTATTATATACCATTTCCGCGAATTCAAGAAACTGCTATCGTGTTAGATGAGCAAACGTGACGATTAGAACCCAAGTAATTAATCCCCTATACAGCAGTGAGAAAAATGTTTCATAAATTTACAGAACATAAACTTTGTTTCAATCTAAGTCAGTAAGAATTCAGTTTTTTTTTTCAAAAGTACAAACTTTTCTTGGCATTACATATCTCTTGATATATTTTTCTGAAATATTTTGATCAAAGTATATAGCAGTAATTTTTTTTTTAGTGAAAATGTGTAACTTGCATTTCGCTATAAAGGCTTATAAAGGCTACAGGAAACAGGGGCCTTCCATTTTTTTTTCTGAAATAGTGGGTGATTTTTTTTTCTAAAACACTTTACCTTACAGAATGACTGACTTGTTTTCTATCAAAAGCATGTGTGTTGTCGTGCTCATTTTCCATATAGCAGTCAGTACAAAGAACATAATCCTTGCATTGAAGACATCTCCATCGCATTCCCCTTATCGATTTTTCTCCGCAATTATGACAATGAAAAGCTGGATGGCTGACCCCTTTAGTTAAAATAAAAAGAAAATATAAATAGTCTTCAATCGAATTATTCTCTCCATATCTCCATATAGAAAACCTACGTAGGCGACTATGTTTAAGGCAGTTATTTTTAGCCTGATATAGCAAAACAGATTTTACGTTTCACGTGCAGTTCATTTCATCCATAGATTTTCCTAACATTCGATCTGATTGGCATCCTTTTAGTGTACTTTTTTTTTATTTTTACATGTATATGTCACTATAACCATTTTGCAGTTTTCACGAGAAAGACTAGAACAACTAGAAACTATACTCGATGCGAGCAACGATAGGTCTTCCGTCCAAAAAAAACATCAAATAACTAGTAAATCGAGCTGAAAAAGTGAAGAAAAAAAACCAAGATCTGTTTGTGAAACGCTGATGCCCCCGTATGAAAACATGGTGAAGATTTTACAATTGTTAAATATGACAGTAGGCCCAGGTTAATTTTTTTCCAAGAGTACTGCAATCTTCAAGGTCAAAAGGTCAATGTAATTGGTATCCAATGAAAGAACTTGCCACAAAAGTACCTATGTGAAGTATGGAAGCCCAAGCTCTAACCCCTAACACTCCAAAATGTATGGCTAAGGTTAAACAATTTAAAAAGTCGGTCAAACGCCAAAATCAATGTCAAAAGAGTAAAAATTCTTGATATTAAATGAAAGGTCATGTCAGAAGAATTAAATATGAAAAGTACGAAGGCACTAACTATAACCCTTCAAAAGATATGGTCAAGGTTTTTTCCTTAAAAGTACACGTAAGTCTAAGTTAAGGTAAAAGAGTCAAATTCCTAGGTATCCGATATAGGGACTTCTCACAAGGATTGCATTTGTGAAGTATGAGATTACTATCCTTTAGCATTCAAAAGTTTATGGCAATGGTTTATGTTTTTTCATAAGCTCGGAAATCTCAAAAATAAAGATCAAAATTACAGGTATTTGATGTCTCGCCACACAAATTACATATGTGAAGTACAAAATACGGAAGCCCTCGACCTAACCCTACAAAAGGCATGACAAATGTTAAACGTTTTAAAAGTAGGTCAAACTGCAAGATCAAGGACAAAAGTTCAAAGTTCTTGATATCAAATGAAAGGCCTTGTTACAAGGATTATAAATCTTAAGTAAGAAAGCACTTTCCTAACATTTCAAAAGTTATGGTCAAGGTTTGCTTTTAAAAAAGTATGTACTAGTTAAACTCCAAGGTCTGATGGTCAAACTTCTTTCAATTATATGAATGGTCTTCTCACAAGGAATACATATGAGAAGGATGAAAGGAGTAGCCCTTACCGTTCAAAAGTAATATCGAAGGTTCAAGTTTTTTTTCACAAGTAGGGACATCTCCTAGGTCAAGGTCGAAAGGTCAAAGTTGTTGGTATCCAATAAAAGTTTTTTCCATCAAAAATACATAAATGAAGAATAGAAGTCCTGTTTTTATTGTTCAAAAGATGTCGTCTAAGTCAAAATAATGAATTTTCCAGAAAAAGGTGGTCAAAGTCCAATATCAAGGCCAAAAGATCAAACAGGTCGTACCTAAAGAAAAGTTCTTCACAAATACGCATGTAAAATATGAAATTAACATGTCTAATAAATTTATAAAATATATATTAGCAAGCTTAAAGTTTTTGGGGACAAACAGCTGGACAGGTAGACGGACAGACACGGAAAAAAACTGGGGCATACAAATCGGACACACGGGAGATTGAACCTTGGTCACTAGAGTGAAAATCTAACGCGCTAACTATTACGACACTAGGACCACCGCTTCAAATTTTAAAATCGAATCTCTAAAAATTTCCTACCTCGATTCGAAAATAAATGACCTAATAAGAGTTTTAAAGAGTCTCTATTAAAATTGGAATTTTTAAATTCACCTCCGGGAACGACCGGAAATAGTGAAAACACACGGAAGGGTGATCCTGTATATTAAGGAGTCAACATCTATTAAATATTTTAATCAAAATGACAGAATACAGCATAAGGAAATAAGAACAATTTTTTTTTGTTAATGTTTACACGTTTCTATTCATTGTCTTGAGTTAAATTACATCTCTTAATACCAATATTACGAAAACTTGTGTTCTAATATTGACGTCATCTCGCCTTCTATGACGTCATAATGTGGCACTGATTTAGACAAGGTAGGATATTCTGTATGCTTCCTTATTTCCCATGCCCACCCAATCCCACCTCTGATGCTTTACATGTCCATGTTTGCTCTACTCCTATTTTGTATTTTTTAATGCACATTTCACCCTTAGTGCCTTTCATTATCTCCATATAGTTTAAAATTAAATGCTTTCATCATCTTAAAAAAATTATGCAAGAAGAAAAAATCCGAACTCGATTCCTGAATACTATTTGGTAATCATGGGTCACATTTTGATGAACTTACACTTTTCAGTCAACTGAAAGGTGACAAGGCAGTATGTGAAGGTCATAAAATCTCAGTGGCCATTTCATCTGCTATCAGTAGGCACACCAACCTTTTATCACTTATTGGATAATTTTTTTGGTTTAATTTGTATACATGAGTAATACAGATAGAAGTACAAATAAAAATACCTGACTGTGCGTTGTCGTATAGCTTTAAATCATATTTCTTGTCTTTTCCGATCCTGTATTCTTGATTCACTGAGTTTCGTATTTTGTCCCACTGAACCTTCACTGTTCCTTGGTTAACTTCCATCACTGTACCGATTCCTCCTTTCCCTCCGTCAGAATTTTCATATCTCCAGTCATTTCCTCTGACAACTCGCTGTCCAACTTTTACTTTTGCTTAAAAATAAACCATAGAGAATTCTTTTTATCATTCTGTATGACTATTCACTATTTCTGAAAATGTAAAAAAAAAAATACAAAGCATATGAAATGAGATATATATGTCCTAAAAAAAGAAAAGAAAATTCGAAAGAGCAAATATCCTTTTCATTAAGGTATCCGACCCATATTAGGGCCAAAATTTCCTAAACCTTAAATATCAACTGTTTGTATAATATCCTGATATTATTTTAAAGCATATAAGGTAAGGTTTGTGTCTCCCTCCAATTCATATTTTTTTTAAATTTGCACACATGCTATATATCAATTTATTCAAGGAAAATAGTTAAATCATTTAATATGATTTTCAAAGATATTGCCCGTCCAATTTTTTTTTAATAAAAGACGCCAAATTTAACGTATTTCATATTTCACCTCGAATATTATATTCATTGAAAAAATTGATTTATTTTATAAATTATCAAATTTATATTATTAAAATGACATTAATTAGTATAATTCATGCTTATATTACTTAAACTTTTAATTTTCCGCTATCAAAAATGTGAAAATTTGGGTAAAAAAGTAAAACCGTTGCCATAGCAACAAAAATATAAAAATCAACATTTTACATATCTACCAATTCCATCGAAATCCATGAAGTTATTAATTTGATCATTTTCATTAAATTGAACTAAAAAATATGTATGTCCCCAATATTATTTCCATGGAAACAGGGACTATCTTATGGGTTTGGAACATAAAAAACAGGCTTTTTCTACACTTTGAAAGACAACATTGATATTACTATGTCATTGTGTACTCATCAGACTAAATGTTATTTTTGATATTGTTTTTAGGCATAAATTGGTCATAAATATTCAAAATAACACTCCTTCTGTGCTACATGATGATCTAAAAATTTATTTCATGGAAGAACTCTAGTATTTATGGCAATCTTTACATCTGAATATTCTGAGGAAATTTTCCATAAATTATACTGCAAAACCTTTAGAAGTATATGTTTATAAACATCCTTCAGAACATGTTGCTACTAAAGCAATTAAAAGCCTATGAGTTTGACCTCATGCTGATTTAGTCATTCCAACATGTATTAACTTCTAGACATCTTTGTACCAAAATGTCTGTATTCAGTTATGGATGGTGACTTTGTCATTATACATGTACATGCATGCCATTCTTTGAGTGAAATGTTGTAAGCATTGCATCCACGAAGCTGCTGTTTTTATAATTAAATGATTTTTTTTAATTCGAAAAGTATAAATGTGAACTTCCAAGTGTCATGTTTTAAACTGTTACAGTAGATATAATATATACATGTACACTGTAACTTTATGTACAAAACTCATCAGTTTTCAGAAATACTTATTTGAGCATATTAGGTCATGGTGAGAACAAAATTTAATGAATAAAAATCTTAATCTTAATTGTTCATGTATCAATTTCCTTGCAATTTTACAAACCTTTTTAAGAAACTTGTTAAGTATAGACAAAAGCAACCTTCAATTAATACCTATGATGTATACATTCGTTTTACTGAACACAAGTTTAAAGATGGACAAACAGAGCATGTACTGCAATCATCACAGAGTCATTTGTTCTAATATATATGGAAAACAGCATGTAGATACTAGATAGGATGTTGTAAAAACATTAAATTTTCTTCTATAGACATATAGAAACATGTATTGGGTATAACAAGTCAGAAGTCTTCTCCAAATCTCCATTGATAATGCCATGTCTGGTTCAACACCTTAGCGTGATCCATCCATCCAACTTTCTTTAAAATCCTTGAGCTGATATAGGATGACCTGTACTTTGATTGATGGCACAAATCTTTTAAGGAAACACTGAAATACCTTTTTTTTGTTCTTATCTATTCCAATTAATGACCCATAATCTGAAATCATATGTGTTCATTTTTACAATAACATTTAAGGAAGGAGGAAACTCAGTGAAATGAATAAATTTTCAATATAATCAATGAAGAATCAATATGGAACTATTGTAAAATTTACAGATTGAATTAGTTAAATGCAAATGCTTGATAAACAATGTCCTTGTCATGCACAATCTGTATCTCTTTCTTATTAACTAGAAAATGAGACATCAATAAATATCAAATTTCATTTACAGAAGGTAACTTGAACAATGGAATGCATGTTCCAATGTTACAAATATTAGGCCTAAAAGAGCAAGGATTTTATTTTTCATAATTTCTTGGATGACTGATTTTTATTTTTTTTTTGCAATGTTGGGATATTAGTCACATTCTGACACCCTGAGCTCTGTACCGTTTATTCATCGTTTTAAAATCCATAGTCCGTAGATGACTCATAACTAATACTTTCAGTAAAATGAATAGTTAAATAATTACCTGATGAAAATACTATTAACAATCAAACTGTCAACATGATCATTGGACAATGTCAAATGCACCGTGACTTTTCTTCCCTGTTCTGACTGCATATAGCGTAACAATTTAAAGGATACTCTCAGGTCTTTTCTTTCCCATTGTCGCTTAAAATTTTAGTGTAGTGGTGAAGTGAGAAACACACAATGTTCAATAATTTGCGTCAATGACTTTCTTCTGACTGGTGGAATGACCGTGCAACTTGCCACGTTCCGTATTGAAAATAAACAAGTCTTCCTTTATTGGTTCATTCCACCATGCATCACGCTAATCTCAAAGGCTTCTAAAATTCCTATGCTTTGAGTTCTTATAAGATTTTCTCCTGAAAATGTCCTTTGTTTTTAGTCCTAAGAGTAAGTCACTAAGTCTAAGTGAAAACAAACATCAAGTATGACAGAGGAAATTCGTTACGGAGTGAATGCTTAGTATCGCTGGTTTAAATTTGCCTGTTTCAAACGCTTTGTTGATTCGTAAGAGTTATCTCCCTGTTAACGCAAACCTTATCTTAAGAGTAGAAAGGGATTTACCAAGACAAGTAGAGCTTTTTAAAAAAAAAGCTTACCGTCTTTAGCAACAACCTTAAACAGTAAACTGATCTACATCTTTCAAGTCGTATAATTCTTTTGAATTTCTTGATTTCGTACTTCTACATTAGCTTTTTACTGGTATTAGACCTATCGCGATTGCCCCTCGGTCATCTCCGTAAACTGACCGAGACCTTTGGCAAACCCCGGCCGATTCCGTTAAATGTTTCTTCAAACAAATAAGGGGAAAAGAATAAATACAAATTGTTAAGCCAGCAAGCAATAAAAATCAAATCTTATTTGCAACTTGATGAAAATAAAAAAACTTTTTTAGTTATTGCTATTAAATATATTGTTATTTAGAATTAATAACTGCTGATTTTGTTGTTCGTTTTGTCTTTTTTTTAAGATTGGAAATATTGAAAAATTGTTAAGTCGTACGAAAATTAGACTATCAGAAAGTTATCTCCCCTGCCTTGAACAGCATTTCAACCAATGAAATAATAGCAAATTTTCTCATCATGCAATTTCTACCAATCACAAAAGAGAGGAAGTGCATAGTCTGAAGACTGTAAAAAAACTTCAACTATATAATACCGTCTTCCAAGGAAGACGGTAATAAATTTTCAAAAAAATATAACCTAAGCAGAAATTATTGAAGATTACATCGAAGTCTATGGAAGGAAGTGAGTTTTTTAAGAAAAAAGATAAATACTACAAATATAAAAAAAATGCTGTGGTGAAAAGATTTATTTGATCATTGGGAATAGAAAAATAAGAAATATTTTATTTTTACCAGACAGACTTTTTTAAATTAATTTTTATTTCAAGTAAATTCAAAGGGAGATAACTCGTCCAGGAAAGAAAAAGGTAATAAATTAGGAGACTCTTACATTCTGATACTAAAAGATGAAATTTAGTTCTATCTATACTTGATATTCAGCCAATATACGTCTAATATGCATTCAATTCCATTGAATCTGAGACTTATATGGATCGGATACCTTAGATAACTTACACATATTTTAGCGGGATTCAGTTTTTGAGAAATGCGGAACAAATATGGTTAGTAGGGATTTTAATTCGTGATTGGATAATGCTTATAGTAATGCATATGAAATGTGTTATTTCGCAGTGGTTATAAATTTGCTGGTTTCTCCATGCCTAAAAAACAACGAAAATTGAGCCCCTTAGAAAATAATATGTTCTGACAGATTTTTTATCAGTATGGTAATATTGTCTTTTAGACTTTGTATGTAATATATTTCACGAAAAAAAAAAAATTTAATATTTTGAAATTGAAGTAAACATGGCATGATTGACAATGATATATTTTTGATTTTTTGAATTCAAGGAAAAACATCGACCCTGATATAACATCAGTTTTAATATAAAATGAATTATATTGTCTTCTTGAATCTATAAACGTGTCAGTAATATATAAAGAAAAATCTCATCTTTTGGAAAAATAAAAACAGTACTTATAAAATCTTTACGACAAAAATATGTAAAGGTTTTATACATATGTGGAAAAAACTTTGAACGATAGCAAGGTCAAAAAAGGGAATCTGCTTCGTATTACCCCTGCACTTCACCTATTTGAATTAATATTTCAACGTCATCAAATAGAGTTTTTTAAATGCACTTAAGCAATACTTAATGGGACTTTTTGATGTGGCGATTCACTTTGGAAAATATTACCGAATCGTTTTCTTTTACAAGTAGTTTTCAGTAAAAAATAAAATAAATTCTGTATTTTCGTGAATGATGCAGAATCACCTTCGAGGTCAAGAAATGTTGTTTGTAAGAAATAAGTCGAGGAGTTATTACAAACAACATTTTGAGACCAAGGAGGCTATTCTTAATCATTCAAGACAAATATCTCTAACCTGTCTCTAGCTTTGTTCTTCATTTTTATATCAATTTTATCGAGCTTTGTCTGTATCTGTTTTTCCTTAAGGAATACCACAGGAACATGTACTTGTTTACAGGAAGCCCCCCCCCCCCCTATTTTCAACATAAAATGTATTACCTAGTACGAAATCATCATCAAACAGTTTAAATCTACCATGGGTTTTATCGCAATAGGAATTTTATTCTTCATGATTTCCGTTACTTTTACTTGATTTTTTTTTAGCGGACTGATTGAAATCGTGTTTGAGGAGTAACTGTGGGGCTCTTTTGAGATGCAGAATCAACCTAAAAGCATGGAGGAAGACAGAAATGTATGAAGAGACGGTGAGAATTCACATTTCAGGCTAGAATTAAATAATTATACGTTTTTTTTAAACCAGAAAGAGCAGTGGGGGTACAATGTAAACAATACAGAGTGGTACACCTTTGTCTCATATTTTATAGCTAGGTATTTTTGTAGAGCGATTAATTTAGGATGTTCACATTTTTTCCTATTGTTCACATAATTAATAAGTGTGATAAATAGAGGATATCTGTATTGTGTGATTTGCAATTGGCTTTATCCAACGAGTTGAAACGGTGTATATATTCGTGAGGCTTGCCAAGCGAATATCCATCATTTCAACGAGTTTGATAAAGCCAATATCAAATCACACATTTATAGATGTTCTATTTATCTCATACGACTTTTGTCTTAACAAAACTTTGAGACTTCCCCTGCAATACTACATGAATAATTGCTACTGTAATTCAAATTGATGACATATGACTTGATGACGTAGCACCGTTGATGTTGACATGCCTCGAAAGAAATTAAATCGTGTTAAAAATTTAGAATTGTTTGCTATCTGTGTATTTGAAAACATTATGTGACAATTGCTGGAGCTTTACATATAAGTACTTCCGACTGAAAGTTGTAAGGACCATGGGATAGTGAAAATGAACTCTTTGGAGGATGGTAGTACAAAACGTGATAGGCAAGGCTAGGGGCTTCTTGTAGATTCATTGATGATCCATGGTAAGTTATACATGCACTACTATGTAGACATACGTAGTATAATATAAAAAAGCATTGATTTTCTGACATATACGAGTCTTTATCTTGCTTTTAACGATATTATCGCTCTTTATATATCATTCATTTTATTAGGGCAATAATTTTCAGAAATAAAAGTTTCAATAAAATAAAATCTTGAAAAAAGAATAAATGAAGGATGCGATGGTTGTACAGAAAATTTAAGAAATGCTAGATTTTCTCAATAATATCCGCAATGGCGAAAAGTACGCCAATATTTAAGTACAAATCAGAATTTAATAAAAAAATCACTCATTTTAAACAATGCATGCATACTTTATTATGAACATCATAGGTACAAATAATTCGTATATGCACGCCACACGGTCTAGTATGACATAATACTAATTTCATGATAACGTCAAACGTATGGATTTTGAACTTTCATCACATGTTCATAGGCACACACTCATTTTTTCTTTTCATGCTACACTGCCAAATATATGCAATAGTACTTATGTTTAGAGAATAGTCACTTTATATTTTAAAACTCTAAACTTTATGAGCGTCACTACACAAACAATACGTAAACACAGGTTGTGGTGTATTTAAAACCTAACCATTCTATCGAATTTTTAGTTTTGAAATTTTCTTTACATGATTTAATTTTGTTCTTGACATACATGCACCTTTCCGAAATTAGTAGAATATCTATTAAGACATCTTTTTAGTATTGAATATCATTTGTAAAGAATATTTTACGATCATTAGGTTGTAGGTTGAATCACCTGTAATAACGTTCCCAGAGGGCCTATAGTTATATAGTGAAGAAGAACATGAATACAATGGAAGATTATATTTCAGATATTCGGTATCCCGGCCATGTTTTGTAGTAAAAAAGTTTTGAAGCAATGGTTGATATATATTTGTAGGAAATACAAGGTGAAGTCTTAATTAACTTGAAACAAGGTGGAATACAAGATTGGACAATTGCGTAATTATGAGTGTTACTAATACTAAACAAAGTAAATTCTTTTATTGTCATATTGAGTTTAAGGAAAATGAAATTTTAAATCGAAGGCGAAAAAAAAAGGAATGATATCAAAAGATATGCAATTACTTTAATCGTTAGAGAACCCACCAGTTTTACAAAATATACTTAAGAAAATGTGCTGACTTTTTTGAAAATATAAAAATTCATTGCTTTAGAATAGTGAATTGAATAGTAAAATACATTTTGAACACTTTATGTCACAGTACCTCTTTTAAAATATTCGACGATAGGTAGGTCTGCAAAAGTCTTGCAACCCAATGCCGAGTTTTGAAGTAAACCGTCCTCAACTTCTTGAATATCCTGTTAAATAATCATTGTAAATTAAGAGTTCATAGTAAAAATATATTTATTTAATATATATGGTCTCTATAAATCGGTCTATGGCGTAAAAATGACATAGGGTCTTTGCGGTCTGTTTTGGTATAAGGATGATGGTTTCCTAGATGTTTGGAAATAAGTTCCTTTGTCACGGAAGACACTGGCATGATAAAGAACTCACACTGAAAAGTTTTGAGTGAACAAATGCATCCGCAGATTCAAATTTGCAATGATAGCACTCAGCAACATTCAATCAAATCAGGAAATAATTCTTAAAAATATGTTAATAGATTAAAACAAATTGATAAATTAGATTGATTGTACAAAAAAGTTTTTAATAAATCAATCTACTCCAGTTGGACTAAAATTAAATCAGGAAATTAAAAGAAATTGTATAATATACAGTTATCTTCATCCCAAAATTATTTATCGATTGCTCAAAAAATACTGTGAAAAAGGGCTTGCTGTGCATTTGTCCGGTCTAAAGGGAATTTTAATCTAAAATAGATTTCCTCTCTTCCATTACTACTAGGAAAACACCCCCTTTGATATGTTTGTGTTCACTGTACTTAAAATTTGTATAGTTTTTTTTATTTATTTTCTTTGGTTAATAGATGTATAATTACAATTAATTGCAAACCAATTCATCTTTACAATATTTCTTTTATATCTATTTTCTCTAGATATAATACTGTACATTGAATTTTGAGAACATTTAGAAATGTAATATGATTGTACTTACACCTCTTCTGTTTCCTTCTCCCTCGTTGCTTTCTGAATCTGTAGCAGTATGTTGGCCCAAAGCGTTACGAAATTGCGGAGCTCTCTATTAAAATTATTTATAGACTAAAAAAAATCTTCCGTAAAGGGCTTGCTATAAAATGCAGAGGAAAATAAATAATCTTTTTTTAAAGTTTTCTTTGAAATTAATTTTTCTTTTTATAAAAAAAATAAGAAACATAATTAGTACTGTGAATTTGCATTCAATAGTAATATATAAAAAATAGTTCAAATAAACTCGTTACCCATAATTGATTTAAAGGATTGTTTCCTCTTTGTAGTGCTTGGGAACTTCTTTCACTTTCAAAACTAGCTATAGATGGTTCAGGAGTATTCTTAAATATGAAAAAAAAACTCATTAAGTAATGCTTCTTCATTTTATATATTTATTCCTCTATCTCTGTATTTCTCCAATTATTATTTTTTTCTGTTGATAAGAGATCATGAAGTCATAAAAAAATAAATTAAACTAAAGTAACAGTGAGCTATGACCTCACTAAATAATACCCCTGCCTCCCATATGAGTATAATGTCAGTGTCCTTATTTTGCTAATGGAAACGCAAAACATGTGTCGGATCAAATATTATTTAAAAAGGTGCACAATATTAATACCTTTGTAATAAAAATTCTATGTAAGTTTCATCAAATTTCATTCAGTGGTATGAAAGGAATTGCGGATAAAAGATGGGTACCCGAAAGCGTAACAAACAAACAGACGGACGGACGGACGTACAGACATACGAGAGGACGGACATACCGATTAGTATATATCCTCCCATTTTCAAGCGGGGGAGGGTGTATATAACAAGAATGTGACAATCTAAATAATATTCATGGGACAGGTCGCGGTGACCTAACAATTGGGTGTTCTCTTCTTGATCGGAAGGCATGGGTTCAATTCTCGTCCGCGGCGCCGCGTTAAACCTATGACATAAACAAAGGTAGTGACTGTTCCTTCACTAAGCTCCCGGCACTGGAAGTTGTATTTCGGATATAACCTCAAAACTTTGGTCCATTGTCACGATAGGCGTTGGCAGGATAAGGGCTGTCCACTGCTGAACGGTCCTGAGTGTCAGATATAGGTTTAGATTTGAAACTATTCACCATCATAGGGTTATGCCTCTATACGAGTGAGAAATTCTCGAAAAGGACGTTGAACAATAATCAATCAATCAGGATACATGAATATGTTTTCAGGAATTACCGTAACTTTGAGGGTATGCAATGTATAGGATCAGTGAGGACTAAAATATAGTAAGCAGAGATAAACATTTTAAATTAAAATTATTGGCTTTTGCAAAACTTTTATGAAGTTTAATTAATAATCAATAGAACAATATTTTTTTCAGGAATGTTTTTTAATAGGTGAAATGATAAATACTGTTGATTACATGTAAAAGAATTTAAAAGATGTTTATTTT
Source organism: Saccostrea glomerata (assembly GCA_003671525.1). NCBI lineage: Eukaryota > Metazoa > Mollusca > Bivalvia > Ostreida > Ostreidae > Saccostrea > Saccostrea glomerata. The sequence continues at coordinate 47,140 of PRKT01000889.1, read as the reverse complement.
CTTTATTTAATGAATAAATCAATCATTGAAGAAATGATAACAAGGTTAAGGTTCTTAGTTCAGGCAGTATAATTACTTAACTTTTAATGTAAAATACTGCTTCCTTTCCCTGTTATTCACAAATCAAAAGTTTTTATAAGTGGAACTATACATCTGAACCAGTTTTTGGATAATTTTGTAATGCTGTTAATAAAACATTTGCGATTTTTTTTTATGTTAACGTATGTTTATATTTTCTTTTTTATCAATTTTTTTTTACCAAATCTTTCTTTTTTTTCTTCTGAGAAACTTTTTTTTTCCTATGTAAACATTTATTCATATAGACACTGCCTCCTCCCTATCACACAAACTTAGTGTAGCTGTTACATGTTACATTTAGGTTGACATCAGACTACCCCCCCCCAAAAAAAGTGGCAATTTATACTGTAAATGTATTATATTTGTCGTGTACGAAATTTGGCGGAAACTGACTTTTGAATAAGTTAGCGTAGATTTGATTTAGCGCATTTTTTCATATTCTTATTTATGTTTATACGTGCAAGATATTTAGCTATGTACCTGCTTGATTTAGCTGTTGCTGCGATCCGTCAAAACCACTAAAAAGAATACACAGCCAAATGTAATTTGTTTACGGTATACAATCCCCAACATTGCCCCGAAATGGATTTTCCGCAAAATAAAATCATCAAAAACAATTCTAGCTATGGGCGGGAAGTAGAAATTGTAGGAAACTTACATGCTCTCTGATTACACACGTCAAGTACAAGTTCATCCGAATCTGCGTCTGTTTACACGGTATATTACAGACTTTGCAGCTATATTGATAACATATGATCCGGGTCGGGGATGAGCTTTGGGTGCGCTTCTGAGATGTATCTGGTCTATATTATGATATTGTGTTCCAGATTTTTCTACACAGACACCATCTATTTTAATACTTGAAATCCCCTATAGTTTCAGCAAGAGACAGATACAACTTTGTCAATAGCAAGAATAGATTATCTGAACCAAGAAAAAACATGAATTGTTGATATCTTCACATCGATGTTTTTGAAGAACAAAATGTTAATTGAACTCTCTTAACACCCTCTTCGAGATAAAGAAATACGTGTAGCATGTTTAAGGAAAAATAGGGGTTTCTAAGTTGAGAGCCAAATGTCACAGGTTGTACGAGGTTTCTAACGGAGCTCGAACCAAGGGTCTCAGGCGTACAGGGCTAAAGCTATGACCAATTGATGTATTTACCCCCGATATATTGAATGAACTAAAGGCACCATTGATTGAATGAATTATTTCACACCTATGAGCCTTGTGATTTTTTTTTCGCAAGGACAGTCTTGAAACATTGATTTAAATAAAAACTCTACCCTGTACATTTCAGCAGAGAAATGGAAAGATCGGCAAATTTTATAGATAAAAATTATATTCGTTACAATTATGGGTGATTCTTTTAAAACTTGATTGATATATCAGTTGGGCTAAAATTGAATATGGAAATGAAAAGAAATTGTATAATATACAGTTATCTTCATTCCAAAATTATCTATGGATTGCTAAAAAAATACTGTGAAAAAGGACTAGCTGTGCATTTGTCCGGTCTAAAGGGAATTTTAAACTAAAAAGATGTTCTCTCCCCCATCACTACTAAGAAAATACCACCTTTGATATGTTTGTGTTCGTTTTACTTACAATTTGTATAGTTTTTTTTTAAATTTATTTTCTTTGGTTCATAGATGTATAATTACAATTAATTGCAAAGCAATTCATCTTTAAGATATTCCTATTATATCTTTTTTCTCTAGAGATAATACTGCACCTTGAATTTTGAAAACATTTAAAAATGTATTCTGATTGTACTTACACCTCTTCTGTTTCCTTCGCCCTCGTTGCTTTCTGAATCTGTAGCAGTATGTTGGCCAAAAGCGTTTGGGATCTGTGGAACATTCTATTAAAATTATTAAAAGACTTTAAAAAATATTCCGAAAAGGGCTTGCTATAAAATGCAGAGGAAAATTAATATTTTTTTAAAAAAGTGTTCTATGAAATTAATTTTTCTTTTAAAAAAAAGATAAGAAACATAATTACTGCTGTGGATTTGCATTAATTATTAATGTATAGAAGTAGTTCAAATAAACTCGTTACCCATGATTGATTTAAAGGATCGTTTCCTCTTTGTAGTGCTTGGAAACTTCTTTCACTTTCAAAACCTGCTATAGATGGTTCAGGAGTATTCTTAAATATGAAAAAGAAAACTCATTAAGTAATGCTTGATTTAGCGGTTGCTGCGATCCGTCAAAGCCGCTAAAAAGAATAAACATCCAAATGTCATACGTTTACAGTATACAATCCCCAACATTGCCCTCAAAATGGATTTTCAGCAAAAAAAATCAAAAACAATTCTAGCTATGGGCGGAAAGTAGAAATTGTAGGAAACTTGCATGCTCGCTGATTACACACGTCAAGTACAAGTTCATCCGAATCTGCGTCTGTTTACACGGTATATTACAGACTTTGCAGCTATATTGATAACATATGATCCGGGTCGGGGATGAGCTTTGGGTGTGCTTCTGAGATGTATCTGGTCTATACTATGATATTGCTTTCCTGATTTTTCTACACAGACACCATCTTTTTTAATACTTGAAATCCCCTATAGTTTCAGCAAGAGACAGATACAACTTTGTCAATAGCAAGAATAGATTATCTGAACCAAGAAAAAAACATAAATTGTTGATATCTTTACAACTATATTTTTGAAGAATAAAATATTAATTGAACTATCTTTAAACCCTCTTCGAGATAAAGGAATGTGTGTAGCAAATTTAAAGGGAAAATAGGGGTTTCTACGTTGAGCGCCAAATGTCACAGGTTTAGGTCTCTAATGGAACTCGAACCAAGGGTCTCTGGCGTACAGGGCTAAAGCTGTGACCAATTGATGTATTTACCCCCGACATATTGAATGAACTAAATGCATCATTGATTGAATGAACTATTTCACAACTATGAGCCTTGTGATCTTTTTTTCAACAATAACAGTCTTGAAATATTATTTAAATAAAAACTATACCCTGTACATTTCAGCTGAGAAATGCAAAGATCGGCAAAATTTATAGATAAAAATTATATTCGTTACAAGTATGGGTGATTCTTTTTAGAACTTGATTGATATAGCAGACAAATGTAATGTTGTTTATATCTACACGTTTAAGGTATTCATTTTTTTTTTAAATTACACTTAATAAAATTCCAGTACAAGCAATGGATCGTTTATATTTTGCTTTGTGGGAATTAACTAACGATAAAAATGCATGTAATAGTCAGTTTCTTATGATATCTAGAGCTATCCAATACTTGAAAATAACAAAAGAATCATTTATTGTTATCTTTTAGCATTTCAAGTATACATTAGGACCCAGCTCCTGATTGTAGTCTCAGCTACGCATGCGCTTTGTAGAAAAAATGAACAAACCCAATGAGAAAAGCATGTCTGTTGTATCATCTATGTAGACTTGCTAGGCCTCCTGAAGTCGTAGATCTGCAGATCAAGGTATCATAAATTCAGTATTTAGCTCCTTTCCCCACACTTTGTTCATACTCAGATAGGTCAATATCATTAAATTTCGTCGCATTTATATGTAATGATATATTCGCATCTAAATTTTGCTACTCGCCGCTCAAGGAATAAACGGCAATTATGCATTTAAAAAAGTAGAGTTTTTTTTATGATATTGGAGTTTAAAACTAAACAATTATCTTGGAAAATACGTTTTATTTTAAAATAAACCAAACATGTAAACAACTCAAAAATTGCTGATGTCAAAGATCTCAGATTATCGAACTATTACTTACTTATCGGGTGATAAGGGTTAGGGAAATTTCTTCAAGTTAGTAAATACACAGATGCACAAGAGAGACAAATGGTAAAAAGGTAGGCAAATCATCAAATACTATTCTTTTACTTTAATATAATTTAATGCATTAAAAAATCAAATAACCCTATGCATTTTGCAATACCTAGACTTCAAGTGGTCATTGAAACAAAACACTTACGTATTTGCATTTTAAATATCTTACAACCAGATGTATATCGCCTAATAATTCATGATTTTTAAGAGAATACCAACCAATCAAACGTACATAAAATCACATAATTTGTGTAACAAAATATGCACACTAAAGGGCAAGATAGGATAAGACCAGAATTTGGCCCACAATTTTGGGTGTCTCTCAGAATGATCCAACAGTTTATCCATTTAAACCCATTGTCACCCCTGTCACAAAATGGTTATTAGTTCTCAAAGAGCAAAAGTCAAAAAGGACAAACATGGCCTGAGTTCAAAATAGGACAATTTTGGCTCTGGATATATCTACAGACTATATTTTTTTTCAAACCAACTTTATTTTTTCAATAGCTTTTCCATATTTTCTGTAAGAGGTCTTCAAATTAGCATATGTATATGGATGAAATTTGTACCTTTTACGTAACGTCATAATGACGTTGTGAATCTTAACACACCTTAGTTCTTATGAATAAGTGGTAAATATTAATTGAGCATTTCACAAAAAATGTATATTATAATATATTACAGATAGTATTTCGATATTGTGTTAACGAAAGGTAACTTTGAATTTATAACATCAGGTATAAACAAATTATATAGTACTGCATATACACGTGAAAATGATAGCGTGTGCGTTCAACGTGTGCAAGTCGAGGTACACGTAAATAATTAAATAAAGTTTAATTAATAATGCTTTATACTAATAAATTTATCACACAAACTTTATGTGTTTGATATATTAATCAACCTGTCTTTAACTGAATAAAACCTGAAGATGATGACATTGTTTCAGTTATGCTTACCATGTACCAGTCTGGTACAAACATCTACTTTCACTTTGCCAGAAAGATGCGTTCATAATGATTTTGAGAAAGCGAGGTCAAGCAGTTTGCATTAATCGTATAAGCTACCGATTAGATTATATTTTTTCATAGTAGATAATTAAAAAAAAACACATGCAGTTCAGTATGATTTTGTTCATATTCTTTAATCAAGAAATTGCCGATACATGTAAAAAAAACCTATTGAGACGAAAAAGGGGGAGATTCAGACCTCTAAAAAGGTATCGCGTGATATTTGACGCACGGATATGTAAAGATATTTTTTTCCTCAAAGTAATCTTCATGCATTAGCAAATTGTTTTCACGATCAATAAAGTTTTAAGAAAAAAATAATAAAATGATTTATTCTAAATACTGTAACGTGTACCCCTGCGTAAGGTTCTTATAAGGGAAAGATTTTTCTCTTAATCTATCTGAGTTACACCTTCTGAGTATTTGTTCTATATATAATTTTAACTATTAACAGTGTAATAATTTTCCTTTAACCTATGTGGGTTACTCTATTATTTCTTAATTAAACAATTATACACAAGCGTGGCTGAATTATAATGACTTGGTAACTTTATAACAAAGCACCGTGTACCTTGCCCCAAGTTCCTATTGATGGGGGATAGATATGAGTTTCGTTCTTATTCAGATCTACAGCCCCCAGTATCTGGCCTCAATTCGCCGGGCTTCTTGCTACTGATGCAATGTATACTAATTTCTTTTATTTCACCCTTTCTCTTCTTCTTACCAATTTCTTCGACTGCTTCTCCGCTGCAGCTTAGCATTAGACTGACAGACCCTGAAAGTCACAGTGCGTTCTGATAAATACCCTTTGGGTGAGTCTAATTCAAGGAAAGACAGGTTATTCCATTTAAACCCTTAATTTTGGGAATGTTTGCCTTTATAGATACCACTAATCATTACGATACTTTATGCAGTGCGTCTGTTGACAATCACTACAGAAGGGTTATAACATTTCATTTTTCCCTGCCATCTTCCTACTTTTCAAAATTTTCAACCATTTTCAACACTTGTGTTTTTTTTCGAGCATATACTTCGTAGAACGAATACTTCCGAGAGCAACATTAGCAACTGCTAATGCAAGAACGCCACTTAATCAAAGGCAGATCTAGGACTACCGCCTCGGGTGTGCGCACCACCACCATGAACCCTCGTTTGATTTTTTTTTATAATTTTGTTTGTACTATTCTAAAATCTGAAAACTTGCAATGTAACGCCTTGCAATGTAGGAATGTAATATTTGAATTATTGCATTAATAGTTGAAATGATTTTTTTTCCGAGAAAAATGCGCCCTTCTCTAAATTTTAAAATGAATCAAGAAAATTGGTGAAAAATTCCGGAAAACTCAAAACCTTTATAAGTTACAATCGTTACGATGAAAAGGCTAACATCCGGTTTGAAAAAAACAACCCATACCTGAATTGACCAAGTCGAGTAGATAGGGAAACCACAAATAGTTTTAATAAAAACGATGATTTATTTTCAAAGAAATTTATAGGTCATATATGCTACTCTCTGACTTTTGTTCTTTATAATATACATGTACAGATGTCACAATGAAGTTAGGAAATAGGTCTACTTTCAAAAATTGAGTAAATTCTGCACCCTCTAGTGGCTTCCGTGTAAGCTTTGAATCTAAATTAGTACTTGTTTTAAAGTTACCATCATTTTGAATTCTTAACTACCAACTATAACAATTTTACCAGTGTTCTGATTTTTACATCAAATAAAGGGCAAGATTCGGCCATTATCTTATGCTAAATTTCAAATGTTTTCATTTTGTTTTTCAAATTGCGAAATACCGTTGTTTCAACATCTCTTATTCCATCCCTTTCTCCATTTGTAGTCTCAAGGAATTCACCCTCAACGATTTGGAAAACAAGTCCTCTGCTGTCCTGTAAAATATATAATCAATTTAGCATTAATTAAGAACAGATGATATAAACAAAAATGGATGCCTTTATTGGTGTATATTTTTGACTTTGAATTGAAAGTTGCGGTTCCTTTGGATGAGACCTTAAAAACCGAGGCCTTGTGTCTGCAGCAGGCGTTGGCACGATAAAGATACCTCACTGCTCAATGGCCCTTAGTGCCGAGTAAAGGTCAAAATTTGAAGCCCTTCACCGGCATACAGTGACGTCTCCATATGAGTGAAAAATTCTCGAGAGGGACGTTAAACAATAAACAATCAATCAATCAATATTCCATACAAATATTTTTTTTCACCTCATATTCCTTTTTTTGTTAAAATGTTAATAAAAAAAATTAAAAACTACGCGGTAAATGTTATTAATTTTACTCATTTAAACACGATTCGAGTTGTTATTTTCATTTTTTTTTTATAAAAGTTTGTATCATCTGTCCTTAAAACAGAGTACGATATGCAAGATTATAATATTCAAAATATTGAGTTCTGTAAATAACAACGTTTATAGGGATGAGGTAATCCAATATGAAACTTATTTATTGAGAATATTGATAAAAAATTACATCTGATTATTTTCTTGAAAAAAATATTTTTTTGTTCAAATTGGCAATACAGAAAAATTAATTCGTGAAAGATGTAGATCCTCTTTAAAGAGGCTGGGGGTGGTAGCACTTTTCAGACCATTTCGATCTCCTTTAAAAGAAGAGCCCCATATAAAGATACACAAAAATGATCAAATTTTAAAAATAAAATGTATCATTTTTTTCTTTGCCAAATGATAGTTGACAACTTACGATACCGTATCTAGAATAAAATAAGTTGGTGGTGGTTAACTTGTTGTTAATTTGTTGACCCCCAGTCTCCATAAAGCATAAAACACAAAGCCAGTCTTGGTTTCTAAATTCATTAAAATCTAAACCAAAAGTTTACACATTTCGCCATAGCCAAGATTAAGTGTGAACCCACATCTTCGTGGCTACTACTAAAGAATAACTCAATGCTGGTGAAGGAACCTAACTGTCTGTGCAACTCCATAGGTACACATACAGATGCGTGGAAGTTGCATCAGTGATCATAGTGCATGGAAAAAAGCGGAAACAAGAGGGTACGTATATTGTACCTTAGGCTTACTATTGTCGGCAATGCAGAGAACATGTTTGTTAGCCCCCTTGGTAATCACACCTGTCATTAAGATTACGTATGACACAGGATAAAGCAGAGAATGAAAAAGCATTTGCAGCCACATACTATAGGAAAACTGAAAAGAGTCTGCTATAGTCAAAACATTAAGATGTTACTTGAAATATTTTCTTTTTTTTTTTTTTTTTTTTTTTTTTTTTTTTGCACATAAACTTTCTGAAGAGCAGATGTATTCACATCCATTTGAAAAAAAGAAATAAAAAAATCATTGAATGATTCTAATTTAAAACTCCACTGTTCCTATAAATTCTTTTGTGAAAAATCGCTTAAAAATCACTGATAAAAAAAAAAACAGACCATGCTCTTCTATTAATGAATGTACATTGTCAAATTTATTTTATACAAACTTTTGAAAGCAAAACCCTGCCGAGGGATTCGAATAATTTTGTACTTTAAAAGAAAAATAAATATTGCAAGATACATGGATCAATATAATGAACACTGTATGATTGATATTGTAATACCTTAATCTATTTTGAAACATACCTCCATTGTGTCCGTTTCATTGAAAGATGGGTCTTTATCTGAAAATAAAATACAAATTACCAAGGAAAGGTACAAACTAAGAAGAGTCAGTAATCATTTTGTTCTTGACTTTGAAATTCGTACTCAAGAATTTGTATACAAGTGGAAATATCCATATACATGTATTACTTTAGACTTATACTGAAAGCGAAATTTCATATTAAAAAAAAAGACCTGAGAAACTGAAAAAAGATAATTATCATGAAAACGTCCTAAGAATATTTCCGTCCACACGTGAAGGAAAGTTTCTAGTAAAAATAATAAACAAATATCAATATTCTAGACGCTAGGCTTTTCCTGTGCGATCTATATGTTCGTCAGCTCTGGGTTCTATTTAAATGTCATACTGTATCGAACCTTAAAGGAAGCGAAGGTAGTAGTTGTTCTTTCCCCAAGACCCTTGCAATTAAACAATCAATAATTCTAAAGATACAAAAATTTCAAAAAAAAAAAAAAAAA
>PRKT01000889.1:6708-36708 GCA_003671525.1 Saccostrea glomerata | reverse complement strand
TGTCTTTTTCAAATGTAATATTAAGAACATATAAACAAAAAACCAAGTGTAAATAAAAGCGTGTCGTAAGGATTATCCAGATATCAACATTCCAAAGACTCTCCTCCCTTTTTCGATACCCATTTTGCTAATATTTTGTGATTTTTAGTTATACCAGTCATCAACAATTGACACAAGTCATAAAAAGAAGTGATTTAGCAAACCGCGTTCAGCAAAGTATAGATATTCTGTTTTTGTGTTTCGTCACGGGGCATTTGTTATAATCGGTGATAATTGACTTTCTTTGAACAATTGTTGAGAAGACTCATTAGGTGAAATAATAATATAAAAGATCTCTTGTATAATTTTTTTAACATATTCAATTATTATTTTGAACACTTAGAATTTTTTTAAAGTGTTTATTATGATTTTTTACCATTTAACTCAGAACTATTTTTTAATAGATTTATACATTATTTTTATTGGCAATACCTTTTAAAAGAAAATGAGTTTTATATACTGGAATTAGAAGGGGATTTTCATAAAATCCGTTGAAGACAAATAGATAGCTCTAACGAATTTAGTTGAGCATTATTGATAAGCAGCCACTTATTTCATAAGTATCTAGTGCTAATTGTAAAGGGAACTGTTACAGATATTCCCCAAACGCTCCCCAGATCCCTTTTTGTGCCTTATTCCTGTAAGACTTTTTTTTATTTGTTCAGTGTCGACGGATTCCATTTAATAATATAAAAATTACAATGATATTAACTATATATCATTTACCGTTTCACCCGCATATGCGAGATAATCATAGCATGTTGGCTAAAGAATTCCTGAGAATCAAAGGAAATAATACAGATAAAAATGTTACTATTTTTCAAGTATTTTAGTCATTTTACGCTTTGCACATGCGCACGTGCTTTAATGTCCATGCTTTCAATTTTGATAGTAGCATAATGTAAGAATCTATTATACCTATTCATATTCTAAATTTCATCCTGATTTATTGAGAATTAAGAAAGTTATAGGCATTTAAAGTTTAAGCCAATCAGATTGCAGAGCACACGCATGCACGTGCTTTCCTGAAAATTCTTGTATATCATGTTGTAGAACCTTCTAATGTATGACTATATTTAAAATTTCAAAGTATTTTGTCAAAAAACAAGAAAGATATTGAGACTTTAGTTTCAGCCAAGCGAAGCGCACGTGCATGCGCGTGAGTTCATGATAATTTGACCAATATCCTGTTGTCTATAGCACTCATATATACTTATATTATTATTTTCAAAACATTTCATAAAAAAATAGAAAAGTTACGGCTTCATCTATTATATTGGCCAATTCACGTGTTGCACGTGCGCGCTTTTGCAAGCACATGCGCGCAAAATGACATTGATTCCTTAAATCTACATAACATGTCTACTTGCGCTAAAAAGGTTTTACCTACATCGGATGAGCATTTTACAAGATCATTCGCGGACAAATAAGTGCCCAGGAAGAAGAAAAATAATAATTATAAGAAACAGAGTAAAAACAATATGTTCCCCAACTTCGTTTGGGGAACATAATAACAATGATACTTCAAATGTGACTTTACTATTGCCTTAAAAAATATCTAATAACAAAGTCAAAGATATGACATTTTTATAACACATGTACAATGACACATAATTCTATTTCCCTTTCAAAAAACTAGTTCCAAAATTCTTCACCTTTTTACCAACTATCTGTGAATCTACTGAGTATTGATCCCCAATAGCTTATCTTTAAAATGCACGTAATGTAAATATTACTTTACAAATAAAAGAAGGAAGGTTAACACGATTTTCAGACAGACAGATTTTTACGTCTTTAGTCGTTTATTGATTTTTCGATTCAACAATAATTTACCTAATTATTTTATTTAAATCAAAGTCCAGTAGCAAATGGTTGTTTTAAGATTTAACGTTGAATATAATGTTGGAAGAAACGAATGTAGAAAACTCTCTTAAAAAAACTTGATACTGCCATATTTTTTTTTCTTTTTTTGATTAATAATGCAAAATAATTTCAAAATCACGTTGCATAACTTCATTCCTACCTTTTGGAGGACCGCTCTTATTGCATTCTTTGGAATAAATGCATTTAGTAGCTTGGGGAGCCGTTCTCTGTAACAAAAGTAAGAAATGTTTTTCCTTAACGTACCTTGTTGCTATGTGACATATAAACAAAAAATCTATTTTTGGAATCAAATAAGATTCCCAAGTAGATAAAACAATTGATAACATGGAGTGATTTTTAAAGTTTGAACAATGAAGTTAAATCAAAGCAGATACCAAGTTTGTCAGTAATCTAGCTATTGAAAAACTTAAACTGATTCTAATATCTAACCTAGTATCATAAAGCATCACAATAAAGCATATGTAATTATAGGGGGCTTTTCTCTTAGACATCAAATCTATCAGTAAAATTGATTTCTGGTGATTCTGTGCTCATAATCGGCCACGGGAGCATCAGTTCTGTTCGTGGTTTTGTTAGAATGCGCACTTCGAGAATTCACACGTTAATTGGTCAATGCCTTCGGTTGAATCATTTCTTATTAAAAAATGCATCTAGGTCTTTAAATAAATATTAGGAATAATATTGATATAAAAACGTAAAAAAAAGATGATAATATAAAGAACACATTTTATGAAATGTTTATTTGATTCAACACGCATTTATAGTTTTTTATTTTTTAATATCTTATATGAAGTGTTTTATTCATTGTCAAGTTTTAATATTTTTCTATCTCAGGTTAAAAGCATTGGACTGCATACACCTATAGTGGAAGGCTAGAATTTTCTGGTTAGGTTAGTTTCGACCTTTATAATTATCGTATCTTTGAATGCACACTTACAGAGATTTGTGACGAAAGGTGGCATTGACCCTGCTCCCTCCCCCTGAAGAAATACACACCATTCTTTAAATATATTGTAGGTTATCAGAAAAAAAATAACTGTCTTCAAACCCCCATACGATCACCCATATCAATTTCCCACCGAGATGGGGTTCCCAAAATTGGACAAATCGTTCTTCATTTGCTTTGTTTATATTTTAGCATTTCAAAATATATCCGACATCTCTTAGAGTTGATATATGCATATGGCCGCCCTGCCCACTCATTAAATTTAAAACATTTCTTATTCCGCAACTGAAAATTATTTCCAAACCTATCATATTGCTTATTCATCTTATTAACGAATTCAATGATGCACATTTGGTGATGGTGGTGTTAAATTTACTTCCGTAATAAAAAGTTTACTTACGTTTTATATTAAAATAATACGCATAAAAGAATATAAATCATTTCTTATTTATTTTCATCTGTTTATAAGCAAATAAGTTACACGAAATGGAAAAAAAAATCATATTTCAAATGCACTTATTTGACATTATGTAATCAAACAATATACAAACATTAATTTTTTTAAGTGACATTCTAGTTTTAGTAGTGTATTATTGTCTGATACAACTTCATTTACCTTTAAATGGCCATGTCTTTAGTGTTTGACATAAAGAAAAATAATCAATCTTCTTAAGTTGTGCAATGTATACACTAGATTACTTCTCAGGCTTGATGAATATTAAGTTACAACTAAACGATAATGTGCGTCGCAGGTAAAATCAATTATCTAAAGATCAAAAGAAGAAGAGTTCCAAAAAAATATTCGATATTCTACTAAAATAACACATGGTACTCTTCTTGCTTTATCTCTCTGGCATATATAGGACATTTATTTATTTTTTTTTATGTTAGGCAAGTGTAAAACTGTAATAGTGGTTATTTTGATAAGTTGAACACTTGATGCTATTTTGTTTACGAAAATGGATCAAGTAAATTTTGACGAAATATCACATCAAGAGTTATATTTCTTGATTTCGTAAAAATACAAAAAAAAAAAAAAAACTTCCAAAATACCGAGAAATAGTCGTCAACTAGCGGTAAAAATGTCCTCAACTGGTTACGCAAAAGCAGATGGAGTTCTGTTCTGCATAAGATGTCGATATAACCCTTAATTGAATGCATTAACTTTGAATGCGAAAAAAAATGACCACTGTTGAACACTCCGACCTTCTGAGATCTTGCAAAGTTGACTGAAGTTGACCTCTCAGTGCTAGAAATGTATATGACTATTTATGTAGGGTTTTAAATTACATCATTATAGTACGCGTTTGCAATATCATATCATCTAACAACCTAGATTTTAATAAGTGCATGTCTGTTTTATTAAAAGTTTGGCAGTTTTAATTGAACATTATTGTTTTCATAAATTATTAAGCTTGTGCAATCTTTGTAAGTTAAAAATTTTAAGAATTCTCCTATTTGTTATATTTTGAAAAGATATAAAGGAGACAAAAGATGTGACCAGTATAGGTCAATCCATTCTATTGTGTACCTTTCAGAAGATTTAAAAAAAATCGGAAATTTTGTCCTGTATCAAATGTTTTAATGCGCTCTTGTGCTGGTAAAAAGATATGCCATAGCTTTTGATTAAATCTATATTTTTTTGGCTCAGACAATTAAGAAGGCAAGTAGCAATTTGTGAGAGTGTTCTAGCTTTAACATTTATCATGTATTCAGATGTATGCCATTTTAGAAAATCCTTTGTTTTGACATGCCATATGAAGCATTCTTAAACAAGATATATTATTGACAAAGGAGTTTGTAAAACGAGAAATTCAACAGCTTCCTTCAAAGTCACCAGTTCGTAAGCTCTTTGGTCGATTGAATGACTTTGTCAGCAATTACATTAATACAACAGCAGGCTTATTAGCTTAGATTATACTAGCATTAGCATGTCGACAAGGTGACATTTTAGTACAAGTTTCATACAAACATTCAGTTATCAGTTGACTTGGTGTGCACAGACGCTTCACAATAACAACTTCTCCTTGAAAAAGTGCGACGACAGTTTTGTTTAAGTTCAAGCTATCAATCATTTATTCAATTATATGCTACTGGTTTGATTTTATAAACGATGGTATGTTTGATACACTTTTGCAACACTATTCGGTAAGCATATTCCACAGAGACATGTAGTTTAATGCATGCTTTGTACAATCCTAAAAGCTGGCAATGAACCTGATGTGGGCATCATGTGCCAGATTCTGCACTTTAACTTCTTTTGGCAGCACAAGGATGTAATTTTTATTTTCTCTAAAGGTATAAGATATTCATCTCGTACCTGGAAATCAATGCGGTTTCACTGCAAAAAATATCGGGAAAAAAAACCCCAAACAAACAGCAGAATATCAAATTTTACAAGAAAATAAGAACATTCCAATAAAGGTGTTGGGAGGGCAGGTTATTAAAGTGACAACTAGACATTTCAATTGATATGCGTCTTTACCTTTGAAAGGTTCAGGATACAGGAAGCGAAGAACAAATCCGACCTTTTATTTACAAAAGCCAACGTTCAATGAACAAAACTTTTTTTCTCGTAAAATAAAAGCATCTATTATGTATACACATATATATACTATTATTTATACAGAGAAAATGACAATTTTCTAAATATGGAAATTATTTTTATTTATTGAATATTGTGGCGTGTTTTGGCCGTGGCACAATAACATGCAGAATTATGGGACGCCATTTCAAATGGGCATTACCAACAAATTCAAACTTCATGTGTGCTTTCAAGTGAAACCTTCCAGGGTTCGCCCCGATCTAATTATAATTAGATGTTAGATCCGCTCGCACAATCGCTACATTAACACCTAATAACATCCCATGGAGGGTCACATCAGAGGACAATTTCTCTCAACCAATCAATTCGTTGCCTGTAAAATAATCATATATTTTTATACGTAATCGAAGCAGAAAAGTCAAAAGTTGCTCCGAATTTGAACTATGAGGTGACCCTCAATGGGATATTGTTAAATGTTAGTGAAGCGAGTATGCAAGTGGATCTAACATCTACTTTTGATTACGTTGGGGTTCACTGCAGAGGGTCAACACACATACAAACTGCTCAAAATCAAAATACAAATTGTTCAATAAGTCATATCTCAAACTCCAAATATCAAGCATATCAATTTTTTTATCAATTCTTGTACACACCGCAAACTTTATAGATCAAACATCTCAAACTTCAAAATCATGGAATAATTAGAAATGTTCTCAACATACAAATACAAACAATCACAAAAGTGAGGAAGTTATTATTCCAAAGACCGTAAAAAACTTCAAATCAGTATATGTATTTAAGGAATAATGTCTTATTTTTCGAGTTCATGATGTGACGCAGAAGGCGTTAATGCATAAAATTATCAAACAAGCCAATCGATTGATCATCGTTATGAAACTGAAAGATCTGAGAGTTATTCCTTATACATGTATTTACAGTAAAACACGTTTAGTACGAACACGGATATAGCGAATTCATGGATATAATGAAGTGTTTCTGGGTCCCCGGCAAAATTCTAAACAAATTTTTGTAAAATTTTACGGTTATAACGAATTCTGATATAACGAATTTACGGATATAGCGAACTGATTTTGAGTCCCGTTATGGTTAAATATAATCAATTTTACATCTTTTATAACGAACTTTGAAAGATTTCAAAATTTGAATCATTGAACTGATTTTATTTTCTCTCAGCATTTGTATTTAAAATTCAATTCATAATAAAAACCTTAGTTATCGAAGGTTTGTTTTGTAATATTTGCTTCCCTAACATATTTGATAGTAACACTTGAAGGAAAACATGGATATTGCGAATTCGCTATATATGGTTATACGAATTCGTTATACGGATATAACGAATTAAGGATATAGCGAATTAAATTAACAGGTCCCCAGGACTTCGCTATAACCGTGTTTTACTGTACATGCACTAAATTCCGCCAACCCACGTGCTACAAGCCCTGCTGCTGTCTAGCTATTTGTCCCGGACTGTACGTGATTTTTTTTTAACCGCGCCTATTAATGAACCAGTACATTGATGGAGAAATAAAGTACATTAGGTATTTGTAATTTTATCTCGGACAAAGGCATTGGAAATGTAAATGTATAATTTTAAAACGGTCTTAATTCATTTTTATGATTGATACATGTACGCTTTTGCTTCAAGGGAGCACACGTGAAATCAAATGGTAGGGACTTTTTTTTCATTTTTATGGTCCTTCTTTTGATAATACTAGTATTCTATTTTACCATATGCCCTTCTTTTGATGGAAAAAATCAATTTGATCATATCAAACTAAATATTGTTGTTCGGGGTTTCATATTTCACAATCGCATTCCATATGTAGGTCTTTTCTTAGGGTATACAAATTATTGAACTCTTGGCTTTGGAAATTGACTGACAATATATCATATACTTATCGGTCACACAGAACATCATAATCAATTGATACCTCTTGTTTATTGTTTGAAATACAACCATTTTAAGAAGATTATAAATATTATATTGCCATAAAAAAACAAGGACATAAAATCTCCTTCGATTTCCAGAATACATCCAGCTTAATTAACTTCCTTGACGAACATTATTGATAATCAAAAGGTCTTTTCGGACAGAAAGGGGAGTTCTACAGTACACCTTTGGTCGTTCAAGGCTCCTTCTTGTAGAAGAAATTGAAGACATTCCTCAAACTCGTTATTTGGTTTGCCATCGTTCCAGTTTGAGAAATTCAGTTGTTTCCCGCTTTTATTCCAGATAAACAAATTTGAACCATGTTTTTCAAAATCGGTTCCCCCTGTCCAAATACTGTTGTCCAACCCTAATTCTGGATAATGATAGATAAGTTTAGATACGTTATAGACTGTAAACATGATTGTTACTTACTTCTTTGTAAGGGGGGCATTTAAAAAGTTCTGAGAACTGTTTAATAAAAAAAAAAATAACCGTTTCACGGAAAATATTAATTTTAATATCATTTGGATGATCAGAAAAATTCATATTCACTTTATAATATTTATGATGTAATGATACAATCTTGTAAATACCTTTCATTAATCCCGCCGCTTTTTTGTCGATCGCTTCCTGTGCCATTTCTTGGTTTTAATGCTTTCACCCATTTTAAAAATAGTATCCTAAAATTGTCCCCACTTTCCTCTTGACCTTCACGATTGTCCTTGTCAAAAAATACTTTGTTGATACTTTCTAAATGGCATATTATATTCCGTTCTTATTTGACACAATGTGTCATAAAAATGGCATCTCACCCACAAAAACACCGAAAGGGAAGGACCACAATTCTTTTAATTTGCTTGTTAACCCTATATTACAATACTATTGCTGATACTTTATTGACATTTTATATCACACTATCAATATGTTTCCTCATATGAAAAATCATACCTAAGTTTAAAATTTCAATCCTTTGTCAATATATTAAGCACTGTGTCACACATCATACCGTTACCAAAAATACCAAAATCAAACGTATCATATAATTGCCAAATAATTCAAATCAACGTTAGAAACTTATATCGTAGACATGAATATTGAACTATTTTTATTCGTATATACTATAAGATAAATTTATTTCTTACCTGATCCTACTTTCTGACGAATCCATTCATTTTCTTCCATTGACTCTATCTCTACCAAGTAAGCTCCACGAAGACTACACTGTAGCTATAATAATAATTAAGAAATATAACCAAACACAAATACAACAATAAATACAATAACTCATTAGAAAGAATATAAAAAAAATGAAATGAGAAGCTCTTAAATGTTTGATAAAATGATATGATATGTTTTAAAATGCAATTTTGAAATCCCCGGGAAAATTCAAAATTTAATGATACTTTTCCCTGCCCCGTTTTGACCAGTGTTTTCAAGACATAGACCATATGCATGCAATACAAACTGTTCAAATAGTCATACAGAGTGGCAAAGTGTATTGACATATGTAGGCCAAGTCTTAGAAATAATGCTTTTATGTTAAATTATCCAAAAAACACCAAACTGTATGAAAAATGGTGCATGGAATCTCAGTCTCTTTAGCCCCTATATTTAAAGGCGTGGATCCAAATTAGGTGAATTATATATAAAATACTGAAGAAAAATTCTTAAAGAGCATTTAAATACACTAAAAGAATAAGGAGGATTAGGATTTCTGTGATTATTTGGGAAGAAGGGGTTTCATATGTAAATACATAATAGAATCATAGAGATCGTTACTCATGTTAACTTAAATTTCCAAAAGAGAAATAACATATATATGCAATGTGCACTATCTACACCTCCAATACTCATAATTATTTGTCCGCGACGCAAATGGAGAAATTGAATAGGATTGAAAGGCCTTCAATCCGATAAAGGTAAATCAATTCATTTTTGAAAGAAAAAGATATACTAGTATAACAAATTTGTTTTTTTTTATTACTAAAATCTAAGTCAAGAATTTAATTTATCAATATTATTTTTTATTTCTCTAAATGCAAAAAACTGACGCACTTTGTAAAAAAATAAAAACCCTGAGTGTGCGGATTTGTACCGCACTTTTATTCTTTTTACAAAATACGTAATTTTTTTTTCAAAGTGTGCTGCAACAGTTATTTATAATTAAAATCATTTTAGGATAAAATGTTCAAAATGTATCGATATGTAATTACATGCACGCCTTTGTACATATATGCACAAACTAAAGAAAGTCTGAGACACTTTTAAGCCACGTTTGAAAGTACAAAAGCATGAGTTTACACATCACTTAATTCTAAAAAAAAAATTTAAATCTTAAATCTTTACAATTATTTCTATTTGAAGCTTCAATATCATCTGTTATTTCTGTACAATGTAAGAAAACCGTTAACTACCATATTGAAATGAGAGGTTATCGAAATGAATGTCGATTAAGTTCAACTTTATTTTTTCAAATTATTGAAGAAGGTTATCTTAAAATAACTCTTAAAATACTGTTTAAGGTCAACAGATATGGTAAGTACAAGTGAACTTCAGATAAAATAGACCTTG
Organism: Saccostrea glomerata; assembly: GCA_003671525.1. Taxonomy (NCBI): domain Eukaryota; kingdom Metazoa; phylum Mollusca; class Bivalvia; order Ostreida; family Ostreidae; genus Saccostrea; species Saccostrea glomerata. The sequence continues at coordinate 26,772 of PRKT01000889.1, read as the reverse complement.
ATGACAATGTTGACATTAGTGTCGAACGACAACGCTCTAAAACGAGAGAAGAAGAGTGAGGACACCCTTGATTTGTTCTTTTTTTGTTTAAAGGTGGAGTAGAATATGATATGTAGAAAAATATGAGTTTGATGCTACTAAGGCAAGAGACTTAGCTGCGTTTCTTATTTCTACCAAAAGACTACCAAAATTGAGCTGATTTCCTTAGGAACGTGCAGAATTCTTCAAAACCCACACTCTTGATCTGACAGTGACATAAACATAACATTCCCATCTCTCAGCCCTGTATGTCATTAGCTTTATTTTATTAAAATCAAGTTTCTCTAACCACCATTTATCTAAAACACATAAAAGTAATTGTGTTCCCCAATTTTTACAATAAAATCAAGCAAAGGAAAAGATTGAAGTTCTGACTGAAAAAAAAAACATATCGAAGTGTAATCCTTTTTCTTATGAATTTGTTCTTGTCTACTCAAAATAAAGGAAATCAATAAATAAGGTAACTTTTTAATTATTTCCAATTTTATAAAAATTTGAATAATGCTATTGTTATTGATGAAAATCTGTCTGTTTTTAGAATTTCAAAATCTTGAAGAGTAAAGCAGAATGATATTTCACTTTAAATCATAGATATGGGAAGAAGGTGAGTCAAATTATGCAAAATATTTTTCGATAATCTTCAGCTGGTCAATGCAAAATCGCTAAAGATACAGATTCATCCTCGGGAAGTACTGATTAAAGTTTTTTTTTCCTTTAATTGATCATTGATGTATTTGAATTTTCAGGAAGTGAAATACAGAAAGCAAATCAACAAAACCATGTTCATAAATTGTATATATAATTGCTTATTCATGAAATTTTTCCTTGTTTACCTCTTTTGATCATTACTGTGATTTCATAATTGTTTGGGCATATAATAGAATTTTCGTTGTTGATTGCCCAAGACTTTGAAAAATTTCAAAACTTCCAATAAATGAAAAGCATTCTGAACTTTTATTAAGAGGATGGGTGGTTTAAAATCACTAAATTTCATCTCTACTAAACAAAGTAAAAATACGAGTAGTATGCATAATCTTAATTATGTAATACTTGATAGGTAATCCATAATGTGTATACGTTTCAAAATATTGTCATTTGTTTGAAAATGCCCTCCTCCCCCTTCTCACATAATGAATAAAAAAAAACAGTGCATCGGCATCCCACCAGGCCATTGCTCTTCACAAGGGGCTGTCTCTGAATATAGATATAATGAGTAAAGCATTAATGAAATATTAAAACCTACTAGCTATAGGGGTATCCACAATGCAGCTTGAACAGACAACCCTTCTTTTAAAATTCGATGCTTTGCCAACTGATAACATATTAGATTAAAATGTTTGCTACAGTGTAATAGTGTTGCTTTAGCATGCGAAGAACAAAAGCGAATTTTATACTTTTAGACCCTAGAAACTCTCCCCATCCTCTGATAACTTTCAAACGGGTCACTATGAACCCCATCAACAGTTTGTGTCTTATTTTTGAGTCTAAACTTTTGCTAAAAGAAAACTGCAGCTATCACCAAATACAATCCTTCAATTTATTGAATAGTGACTGTTTTTTTTTTCACTTTCAATCAATAGAAAAACTTTTTAACAAACTGATTTTTCTAATAATTTTTCTCGTCTTTTCAATTAAGGACTTTGCCTCGGTTTTAAAAGGTTGATTAGGGATGCTTATTGATTCATGACATCTGATTCCACCTTTTTTGTGTCCATATGTCCATGTTTTATTTGTTTTGCTCCTGATTTATATTGTTGAGACAAATGTTTGATGTAGTAATTAAGTAAGTACATGATAATTCACCTTCACGTGTCTTTCACGCATGTTCTGAATGATTATTAAACAATGCTTGTGCCCTATCCAGAATACGTTTTTGATGAAATTGGCAAATACATTGACACTACCACTTATTAAAAAAGCACGTTTTTCACCAATTAAAAAGATATTCAAGATTTCATTAGATCATGTTGTTATGCGAAACCATTCTTTTATTTTTTACTTACTAGAAAAGAAATTCCAGCCTGCAAGTTCAGCACACAACAAGTCTCGTTGGCGAATTCGTCTAAGTAGTTTACATGAATTCAAGTTGTTGTTATAGAACACCCCAGAAGATTCCAACATGGAACTCCTCAGAAAACATTCAGTAAGGGTCACATCCTCTAATTCAAAAACGTAGCATTGTTCATGTTAAGGTAACATGTCAGTAAGGAAGTTTACTGCCCTTAAATTAATTGTATCTCTGGTACACTGAATAAATTCTATCGAGAAAACAATGATAATAAAGCCGTTCAAATTCTTGCGCCATGCATTTGCCATTTTCGTTGAGTAATTATGTCCTTATTCTAATAAAAGATGCAGTGAATTGCCCACTGATAATAATATCTATATATATTGATAGACTTTATATCTTATGAAAAGTAATTTTCTTACGCATTAAGACGATCAATTTTTACCTTAAGCATAAATTTGCATCAAAAGCCCATTAAAAGTCCAAAAAGTAATGTATTTTTTAAAGTCTGGTTGTGTGTACATGTACATATTGCACGGAATGCCCATTAGAAAATTATGTAATGATGTATTGTATTCAAAACTGGACTAATGCAATAATAAGACAATCCTTCAAGATGGATGTTGATTCACCAAGGAAATACGTATTAATTAAAGTCATAAAAGGGCTCTATTCCTATTCAATTCTTTATAGCTAAATATTGCACAACACAAACATGCAAATTACGTTATTTTAGTAACCAAACTGAAAAAAATATCTTATAAGGAATTTCATTTAGCGGTCAGTAACATTAATTCAAATCAAACATTAATTCATGAGGCAATTATAAAAAAAGGTAAATTAATTGGTAATTTATTATTTCAGGATTTGGATAATGTTATCTAAATTAAATTTCTAACTTTTGGGTAATTCTTACGAATAATAAAAGCTGGGATTTGTCTGCGATCTATTATTATTATCATTATTATTATTTTTTTTTTTTGCAGATTTCAATTTATTGTAAGATTTCTGTTGCAAACAAACTAGTGGAGAAAAAGTTCTGTAAGAAAAAAGTCCGTGGAAAAATGTTTTCTATAATTTGAAAAAGTTGCTGAGAATCTCAGATGGTAACCAAATGTTAGGTCAATGGCTGACAAAGTACTCTGACTGGCATAGCGACTGCGGTATTATCATACTCTGTACAATCGGTAGATGGAAATTCAGACTATGCAAAGATCAAGACAGCGATATCAAAACCACACAAATAAATTAACTTTGAAGTGTATAAAGAAAAATTCTATCTAAATTTTGATAATCAAACGTTGAGTGAATTTTCACCAAAGAAAGATAATTTGTTTTATCCAAGAAACTTGATAAATAATTTGGTATTTTGAGTCATAATACCCATTAGAAAAGTTTGGGGAATGTTTTTCAGGACATGAAAACATAAGAAGATAAGAAAGTAAAAATTCTTTGAGAAACTGCAGTCTATCTCAAACTTATACCCTGTCCCCAAAAAGAGAATTTTCTTACATGTACAAGGTATCAGACTAGCAATAAATCTAAACATTAGTAAAATATAAATGCAGTGGTTCAGGATTTCAGTCTTGTACAAGTCCACAGTCCACAGTTTCCATTCCAGGGAGATTTTAACTCCTATCACGGATGTTTTGAATGTTCCTCTGGAGTAGGATCGTGCTTCTTTTTTCAAAAACGTTTTAGTGATCATGATAGCAGCAACATTTGTAAATTAGTAATGGGTGGTGTTGGTTCTTTTAACATTTTTTGTAATATTTAGCAAACGTCTTGGATAATAAAAATTGAAAACGGCAGCAAAATCAATAGTGTATTCAAAAGAGAAATGGTCGTAAAGAAATCATTAGATGAAGAATCCATTTGAATTCTTAACGCATTATTGAACATGGCAGACTTGCAAACACCGTAAAGCTGATAGGATTTAGATTTTCTTTCTGTTTTAGCTCAAATAAGACGGAATTTCCTTTTTTATTGCAGGTGATATTTTCTTCCCGTCTAATTTGACTACTTTTTACACTCCAACAACATGGAAATCTAAAATAAAGTGATCTATGACTGTACAACTTTCTCAATGGAAAAAAAAATAATTGTATAATTTATGTATTACATACTATCATTGCAATTTTGACACATTTTTTCTCTGTCTATGATGTAGGTTAATTTGATGTATTGTTCAATAAAATGATTGAAAGAATCAAGTTTTCTAAATACTTTGGTTTTTGCATGAACCAAATAAATAGAATTAAGGACGTTCGATCCTGAGTTTTTGAGTGGATTTTAGTCACGTCCTTTATTGATAAAATTCTGCATCATTTTTAAATTCTAACATTAAATCTGAATTGTACAATGCAAACTATATTCAATGAAAAAACCGCAATTAAATTCCATTCAAGTTGAATTAAACTAGGGACTATATTTTGAGGCGGAAGGTTTTTTTAGACGAAAAATTATCAGTTTTTCCCTTTTGAACTATAACAGTAGTCTTTATTTTGGATTCCTATTTTTCCATGCTGGTTGCACACAAAGCTGTTTTTTGCAGTAAAATGTGTCATGCTGACTCTGAAGTATCTTTTAAATTATTTTTTATGAATTCTATCAACAAAGTGTGACAAATATAGTAAACATATTCTGAAAACCCGGGAAAAAATTGAGCCAAATTTAACGTAAAATTGACACTTTTTTAGTACTATCTGAAAATTAACATCATATACCCCCACTTTTGATGTTCTTTTCTAAATATTCAAGGTAACTCTGACCTATTTTCTTTAATTGAGAAAAAGTTTAAGACTTTAAAATAATTTTCTTGCTTATTAAATTTTCAATGCCAGAAAAATCACATTTTATTAGTGCAGAAAGGTCAAATAATTGATTATGCGAAGTAATTTGAAACTTTTTCTTAGTTACAATTTAAAAGTGTTTTTTTTAAAACAGACTTAGAGTTCATTTTCTTTCTTGTTTTAATTGGATAAAAATATTGCAGGGAAGCCGCCGAAGGTGTAATTTTTAATTAAGACACAAATTTCAGTGCAAGAAGGTCATATTAAATGTACTGTAGCGCCAAAAGAAGCATATTGACCCCCATTTTTTGATTTGAATTTTAATTAAGCTATGTATGTAGAAACTTAAAATATCCTTGGCGAAAAAAGTTTAAGACTTTAAATATCAGGATCGAACGTCGTTAAGAAGCCTTTTCACTAAACTAAGTATTTTTCTTCATTAAAGGGAAAATAGAATTCAATCACCCCGCTTTGTCATCTTTTAATATCTTATGTGAAATAATCTCAACAATAATAAAAGAGTTGTTCATTCATTCATTCATTCATTCACTCTGTTAATTATCTAGGTACGTCTAAATGAATACAGAGATGGACAAAAACTATTCTCCTTTCATTAAAATACAATTATGCAAATTATAAGATCTATTAAAACGCCTTTTATTTGACACAGAGATTTCATTCAAAACACGTTCTGTCAATTTCAATTTTCTTCACTAAATCACAAAATCAATAGTTTTACACTGTTGACTGATAAACAACATTGTTTATAGGGAGGTAGTCTAACATGGTTTTATTTTTTTTTTAAATCAAAGTTTGATATCATGTTATAGACAATTTTAAAAACCACTCAAAAAAGAAAGCATATTTTTATTTTATATTTGATTTCTGAGTCCCCCCAGTCCACCCAGCCCTCCTCCAGGAATCAGGTTGTCCAATGGACTCTCCATCTACACAATGCTGAAAACCAAAGGCCAAGCAGTGAACTGTACAGTCAGCGACAGATGTGCAAAGAAGGAAAAAAAAAATTACACATATGATAATATATGTTCAGTGATAATCTGAAAATCTGATACTCAAGAATGGTACTGTATCCTTAATGTCTGACTGATCAATTACTTTTACCTTTTCCAAATGCAGATAGCAACATTAAAAACACTTAAAATTGCTAGTGTTTCTTTTTAATCGGCTAAGAATAGTATAAACTCTTAGCATCTTTTTTTGCTATTTGTACCCAGTTACATTCAATTAGAAATTCAAAAATCGACAATTTGTTGAATAGAGATATGTTGAAAGTATAATGTAAATAAAAAGTTGCACCCGTTTTATTTTCGCCTACTCATGTGTGGAAGAAATTAAATTGGAGCGAATGCAAAGAACAAAATATATATAAAAAAAAAAAGATAAATAGATAAGCAAAGCGATTTTAAAACGGGGTAACATGTTTGCAAGTTTGAAAGAGTGAAAATAAGACGGGTCGACAAAAACCCTGTTAAGAGTCTCAGATCACAATTCATTTGCTCTATGAACACACTGATCGATAATGCAAACCTTTTGGTGTCATTCTAATTTACAAGCACAGTAAAGTTGTTAAAATTTCTCTTTTCTATCTTAACTCAAATTATAGAGGGGTTTCCTTGATTTGTTTGACATTTAGTAATAATTCCTTCCGATATATAGTATAAGAATAATATGAGCAAATTTAATTTAACTGTAAAGATTTTTATGTCATTGCAGGTACGTATACTAGTACTTTCTTAAAACATTTTTTTTTAAATCCTTGGGTTTTTGTAAGCATTTCATAATCGAGCTATGAATTGAGTGTAGACTCTTGCACAGTTTTGAAGTCAAAAGAGAATGATAAAGCTTTCGATGATGGAAGAATGTTTTCTTCCTCGAGCGATGTTAGATTTTTTATTTCAATTGACTAAAATGAAATGATTTGCTTTTATTTTTAGAATTTATGCGTTTAAAAATGATCATCTTTGAGTAGTAAAAACGTTCAAAATATTTCATTGAAATTGAATTAGTAGGTTACTCGAAAAAATCATTAAAAACAAACATTGTTCGATTTCAAGAAAAAAAAATACCGGATACCAAATCTGATGTTTTAAGCGAAAGTTTATGCTCTGATCCAATATTGTATTTTGTTAGGCTTTTTTAAGCCTGATTTCTATTCATTATCTTCGTTTTACATTAAACTGACATCCAAAGTGGAAAAAAAAATTATGCTTCTTCATGGAAAGAGATGATTAACACTGTACACTGAAGAAAATTTAACATTTTAAATGTTTGATATCTTAAATACATGTTATACCTTGAAAAGAGACTTTAAACAATGACGAAATATTAATGTATATTTCAGACTGTTGCGGCGGTTTAATTTCTACAGAAGGCCACAGTCCAAAAACTACAGCAGCTAGCATACAGTTTTTATTGAAGCAAATTGACACAAGGTCATCAAGCATACTGAATATATCATCTTTCGAATACTTGGTTTACACACTGCATATTGCTTTCCAATCTTTATATTGACTGGTTAAAATTTACAACGACCGGTACCGTCATCCCTATTATAATGCTTGTTTATCATTTTGAACTTGAAATCCGATAAACCACAGAGTCTAACGCATTAAATTCATTTTTTGATCATGTCCCTAGAAAAGACATTTATGGAAACAGCAAAGCATTATTGTAAAGGAGATGAACTCAACAGTTATATCACAAACTTTCCAAATTGGTGGAGATATATACCCTAAACACCTACATATAAAACTTATGACTCTAAAATGATTCTAAGAGCAAGAGTGTGTTCTACGTACAAACATTTTTTAATGGAGACAATCTTTTGACAAACAGTTCAAAACTAGGATATCAATAGTCTCGTTTTAAGCCAACATTTTGTAAGTTCTCTGGCTCCAGGACCATGAAACAAACTTAGACTTAAGTCAAATTTTCTATCACCTATGAAATATTCATTATTTGAGGAATTTAATTAGAAATTTGAAGATAACAACTCTTTTGAGAAGCAATATTGAAAATAGTTTAATATTGGTCTTCTCGACCTTTACAACATTTTATAATAGAATAAAGATTTTGACTTAAGCTTAAGATGTTTCATGATCCCGAGACCAGGGGCCCGTTTTACAAAAGGACTTATGACTTCAGACCAAGTTTAATTATTCATATAACATTTTAATAAACATTATATCGAAAATTACTTTAATTTTTTAAAAAAGAATGTGGTAAGATATATTTATACAGACAATTTTAAAGAGAATTATTAATTTTGCAAAATTTTATAATAATCTGAAGGTTTTTGGTCTAAGACGTAAATTGTTTTGTAAAACGGGCCCCAGGTCTTTATAATGACGTTAATAGCAATATGCAGAAGATCAAAAAGTCAAATTCATACTTTTTAAGACTATTGCGGGGTTCTGTTAAGGTTACATTGAGATATTCTACTTACTTAATCAATGTGACGTCATTAGTAAGCTATATGACGTGCACTTCAGAGATACATGTAAGAATTTCTTAAAATCTATAGTTATAGAATGATTTTAGGTCCTGAAAAAGGATGGACTCATACAAAATATCAATATAAATAAAGCATTGCCGATTCTGGGAAGTATTAATTGCTATGTTATTTTCTCGGAGATTATATAATAATAAAAAAAAACAATAAGTCATCAATATTGATCATCAGTATTTGAAGAGTGAGAATGAAACGTAACAAGAATTCATGTAAATAAACAGGTGGAATCGGATAACAAATAGGTAGTAACTGTTCCTCTGCTAAGTGCTCAGCGCTTTGACGTGGAAGTTGCATGTTCTTTCGGATGAGATCTGAAACACCAAGGCCCTTCTTCATGGTAAGCGTTGGCAGAAAAGGCAAAAATCTGAAGATCTCCACCAGTATATAATGTGGCAAATATATGAGGGTATCATTTCTTCAACGGGACTTTAAAAAACAAACAATCAATCAATATTTTTTTTAAAAGGACACACATCATTTATATGTACATTGAAGATATTTTTTTTTGTCAACATTAACAAATTGTATTTTGCTTTTTGTTTTGCATACTGTTCTACTAGCACATACTTGTTTTAAATATTAACACAGGTAAATGGTGAGTACCATCGATACAATAAAAAAAAATAGCTGCCAATTATTCTACGAAATTTCTTGTCTTGTTTTATAGCATTCGATAAGTTTATTTTTGGAAAGTTAGAGTCCATTTATTTCCTTTGAATTTTTCATTAACAATATCAATACATTTTTTTGAAACATTGCGAAATTAATGCTTGATATCATTATCTAGCTGCTATCATGTACCTTTGCATAATGCTACCCGTAGTGGACAATAAACTTTCAGCATCATAAGATTAGAAAAAAAAAAACACTTTTAAATTATCATTATTTTTTCTTTATAGCGTAAAACTTGTCTAATCCGGATGAGTAATCTGATATATTGCTGATACATTGTATTCCATTACATACAGGTGTTATAAATTTTAAATCAGTATTCTTGTTTTATTTTCATATTGCTGAAAGAAAATGTCAATGATTTTCAAATACGGGGTTTGTTAGAAATTTTGAAGACAAATTTTATTGTAAGGACGCTCTCCATAAAACCTGTTAAACTCTTCAGATAAAAGATTACCTATTTTCCGATAAATATGCAAAGATTGGGTGTTTTCCAGTGATCCAATGGAAAATATACAGCTATATAATTTTGATAAAAAATGCCTCATTGAGCATGCTACTTTGTCGCACGTTTACATAACATAAACACTTTTAAATGAAATTAGAATTGCAAAGTTGTAGCACAAAAAGAACTATGATATTTTATCTGTCGCTACAGTATTCATGAGACGTTACTTAAAAAATAAATAAATTTGATAGTTGGGTATATGACTGTTTTATAACCATATATAAATATAATCAACAAGTAAAAACAAGGCCAAAAATGGGAACGTCATTGAACGACATTGAACACCAAGCTACTTAAGTTTCTGTGTGCAGACAAGATAAGGTCTTAAAAATTTCTAGATGATGCTGTAAATTGCATATACATACAAAGGACAAAATTATTCAAAGAGTCGTAGCTTTCTAAGAATAGAAGGATTAACAATTTTAGTCATCACCTCCAGTAAAATCTCAGTACACCACTTTTCACATGAACGTTGCTACTATGGATTATGCATTGTTTCCATTCCTGATCACTTAACTGCGTAGCCATTTAAAAGATCTCACTTATATTCGAAATAACACAAAACGCATCATAGATACAGTGTAGTAACATGTCTTTCCATAGCAACATGACTTTTCTAACAACCCTCGTTTATCAATTCAATTGCTATGAAAATGAAAACAATGAAAGTATGTTTGATCATAGCAATTTTTCCTCTTGAATCTTTACACTGTACGTCTTGACACATGTTGTTAAACCTTTTGCAGTACATTTTTTAAGCTTTGCGTTCTGACACATTTTTTAGAATGCCACGTTGCTAAAATGACTCAGAATCACGTGATGTTTCTTTAAATATACATACATACTTTAATTATGCATCAATCATAATTATATAAAAAAAAAATATTCCGTTATAACCTATTTAATTATTTTTTAGTTTACCTCATGATGTTCTTTTGAAAAATAAAATTACTTTGGTCATATTAAGGACATTGGCAACGTTTCTTGATTTCGCATAGATTTTTTCAAGAACATTTGAACTGGTTTAATGGAACCTAACATGTTTAATTCAGGTCTATTATACCCGTTAAGGCAGCCTTCCTTTATAGATTTTTCAATGTTTTTGCAATTATCAATGCATTCCCTATGTAAAATGTGGATAAAGTTGGATTTTATTATTTGTACCATATGTTTTCTCTAAAACCCATTTTTCCATTAAGTTTATACATAAATACATTGTTGAATCCTCATTTCCAATGACATGCATATTCTTTGGCTGAAAATGCAAATATTGAAACAAGATACAGAAAAACCAGCTCTGTTCTTTATTTTTGAGTTACTTCCCTTAACATCTAATCATTATTGATAACGAACAAGAGACTGGTTGTTTGTTTCTATTCTATAATTTACTTTATTAGAAATGAACTGTCCTAAAACATCTTGTCAAGGAATTATTATTAATTTTTAATGGTGCCTCCTTCACATAACCTGTAGAATCGTTCTCATCCGGTCTTCCTAGCAATCACCATTTTCAGCTCTTTGCACGTTGCAGCATATATGTACCCTATTCTTAATGACGACCTGTTGACTGTCTGCCCCCTCAGCACAATGTAAACAAATCCATCGCTGCTTTTCTTTTATTACTGTAGAGTTGAATATATCCGATGTTTCAAACACACTTGCTTTTCCTTACCTCTCAGTCTTTAACATATGCACTTGTTTTCAGCGCCTAGAGAATTCAATATGGGAGATAACTCTCAATGACTGTTTTCATAAGTTAAAAAACCTATGTATAGACCTTTTTTCTCCGGAACCCTGCTTTGCCAATGACCTTAAACTGAATATTGTTGATAAGGGTATCATATTTCACAATCGTATTCCAATATGAAGGTCTGTTCATAGGGTAAGAGAACTTCTGAACTCTTGACTTAGGAAATTGAATTGAATGACATTTTATTATATACTTATATCCATAGTCGGTAAAACAGAACATCAAAATTAATCGATACTTCTTGTTTTATGTTTGAAATACACCCATTTTAAAAAGATTAAAAAAATTTATAACAATCAATAAAAATACACGAAACTTCGATTTACAGAAAAAATCCAGGTTAATCAATTTCCTGGGCGAACATTATTGACACTCTCTACTATTATGTTGTAAATTTTGCATTTACCTCCCCTAGTAAATTCAAAAGGTTATCATGTTGGAAATTTTGAATTTATCAGGGGGAGGTTTTGCATTTAACCCCCCCCCCTAACAAATTCAAAATTTACAACATGATACTACCATCGGCTTATGCATTTACCTCTGTCGTTGGCTCGAGTAATCACAGTAATAAACACGAGAAATAGTGCGTTTGTTTAATTTCATTATATTTTAGTTTCTATTCTTATGTCTGAGTTTTGAGGTATATAGTTACTAAATCTATCCAGAATTAACAATTTAATCTGAAACAATCCTGCAAATATCACATTTTATACGTTATGTCAAAAATCTTGATGTGAGCCCATTGCAGAGGTGTATGAGAGAGGAACGAACGATAACTATGCATAGGAAATTGCATCATTTATAATTAAAGTGTCTTTTCGCACAGAAATGGGAGTTTTATAGTACACCTTTGATCGTACCAAACTCCTTCTTGCAGAAGAAATTGAAGACATTCCTCAATCTCGTTATTTGGTTCGCCATCGTTCCAGTTTGAGAAGTTCAATTGCTTCCCACTTTTATTCCAGATAAACAAATTTGAACCATCTTTTACAAAATCAGTTCCTCCTGTCCAGAGACTTTGGTCCAAACCTAAATCTGAATAACGATAGATAAGTAAAATTTGTTATCTTACATTGTAATACAGTGGACATAATTGTTACATACTTCTTTGTAATTCTAAAAAAAGATAAAAGAAAATAAAGTTTGTCAAATGCGAGATAAATTCCAAGGTCAGTGTCAACAAATGCAAAATTGTCGAAGGAAGAGCATGTCAACCTATAACCCTATATTTTACTACTTTTGCTGATACTTTATTTACCTTCAATATAATACTCTATTAAAAGCTTCCACTATATAAAAATTAATACCATAGTTTAAATATCAATCCATTGTCAAACATCTATACCATTGTTTATTATGTTATGTCAGGTCGTTAAACACCTCATAGCGTTAGTCCAAGTATACAAAAGCTAAACGCATCATATAACTGCCAAATGTTCCATACATTTTTCAACGTTAGAAACATACCTTTTACAGACATATTGAGCTATTTTCATTCAAATGCTATAAGACTAATTTATTTTTCACCTGATCCTACTTTCTTTCGAATCCATTCGTTTTCCTCCATTGACTCGATTTCTACCAAGTAAGCTCCATAAAGACTACATTGTAGCTATAAAAATTTAAGAATATTAGTAAACTAAAGAAATAAAGAAAAACAATAAATGCAAGCATTCTTTAAAATTACACTCTGTACATAGAAATAAAGTATAAGATACCGTTTCAATAAAGTGCCATGTGTGTTTTTTTTATGAACGTGATTAAAAAAAATTGTGTTTTCTGAATCTTTTAAAATTCCAAACTCACATGGTTTTTCACACAAATTAAGGTCACATTCTTTTTGCAATAAATGAATATTATCGACCTTACATACATGTACGAGACATAGCCCTAATATGTAATTGATATCTCATGTTAAAGGTACAATTTTTAAAAATCATAATCTTACAGTACCCGCAACGTTTTTTTTTAAATGATACACGATAGGATAGGATACACGCACGATACGATAGGATACACGTACGATAGAATAGGATAAACGCAAATCCTAATAAACGCAAAACCTGATAAACAAAAAAACAAAAAAAAAAAAAACCCACGATAGACCTGATAAACACAAAACCTGATAAATGTTAAACACGACAAACGGATTTCCTGATAGTAATATTAAAAATAAAGGGTTAATTAAAAGAAAAGGATATACAATTTTTTAATATCATTTTTTATTGTATGCTACTTATTATGATGTTGAAAGTATATAACGATTAAATTTGAAGGTGGAAAATGTGTGTTGTTATAAAAGGCCAAAATTGATGAACGGAAAAATTATTTTCATACATGTAATTAGCATTTAATTTATAAATCAATATTACGGATGTCAAAATTGTCAATAAATGATATTCGAATATTTGATAGGAGTATTCGAATACAAGTATATTCGAATATTCGATAAAATAAATACATCTTACAATATAAAATATATATCTTCACTATGCTATCAAGCAGTATAGGTTTTATGCCATTATTTTGAAATAAAAACTCATGTAGGTGGGATTAAGTAAATGCACCGTAGTTATATTTTTTAAAAATTATTGAATATATGAAGATTATACATCCAAAATGTAAAGAGTTTTTTTTGAAAATTCAAAAGATTCTTCAGTATGTTCCAGATTAATTGTCTTACTAAACTCAACACTGATAACTCCTATAAATTTATACCAGACAGAAAAATTATCTAATGGATACAATTTTAAAGCATTTACTTTTTGCTAATTATTTTCCTGTTAATTTTTTAAAAAGATATTTACATAAACACGGATCCATGTGTTTACTGTAAAACTGTGTCCTTACAACAATACAAGATGATTGTAAGTCCTGGACACTATTATATCACGAATTAAGAGAACAAATGAATAAATTACTTGTCAAATGAATAGATCCACTTTTCACACGTTTTGTGGTAATCCAATAGGAGTGTATTTTAATTTGGTATAAACTTGATTAAATTTCTTATAAAATTTGCCAGGTTTTTCTCTCTTTTAAATGCTTGAACACTTAAAAAAGAATATTCGAATCATAAATTTATTTGAAGATCAACTTATCGAATGAATATTCAAATATTTGAATATTCGTTGACATTCCTAATTAATATATAAACTCTTTGTCTTGACTCTGTTTTAAATGGTATAATCCACTTGCTTTGATGACTACTTCAAACTATCTCTGAATCCATGTATGGTGAATGTGTGGTACGTGCAGAAAAACAGATAAAAGTAATTATGAGCAGTTTAATTGCTATATAATTATCGATAGAATTAATGATTCGGACAGTATTTCACCGAAGAAGAAGAATGTAAGTATTCATATAACAGACTGAAGAACGAGCAACCTGGCTAGCTTAAGTATTTTTTCTTTTTTATTTTCATTTCCATAAATATGTATATATAATAAAAATTCATTGTTGAAAGTTTTGACACTCAACTTTTTTTTAAAAGAAACACTTCTCTGAGAGCACACGTAAAGAGGGTCGTGGGCGCGTGTCAGATCTGGGATATATTGCGTGTATTTGGTGTACATTTACAGGTACCTGTTTTGACAGGTGTTGTATAGACACTTGCAAATCCCATCCACATTAAAAGGGTTTCAAACGAAGTCTATCTGTGTACATCATTAGGCAATAAGAAATTCCCATGCACATTCAGAGGTGAAAGATGACTTAAAGAGCATAACAGTCATACATTGTAGGTAGCTTTATCACTTGAAAGTTATCAGAGATTAAGTTAAAACAAATTAATTGAAAAAAGGCACTTCAAAACGAATACAGTCATTAAAACTATTTATTTAATTGATTCCAATTCCCTGAATTGCCATCATAAGGATTCGTTTGTTCGAGATTAAGTTAAAAAATAAATTTAAAAAGGAAGTACATATTAGGAATTTCCCATTTATGTCCAGTTCCCTTAATCAATTCGATATTGTCGACATTGCAATGTTAACAATGTTTATACGATATTTTATTTACATCGTTTGCATTGTTATTGTTTCTACATGACGACAACGTTGACATAGCAATGTAAACAATGTTGATACGATATCGCGTTTACATCGTCTACATTGTTATTGTTTCTATATGAGACATTGTCGACGTCGACATCGCAATGTTGACAATGTTGATACGATAACACGTTTACATCATCTACATTGTTATTATTTCTACTTATTTACATTCCCTGTATTTTTCTACGAAGCCAACTGTGAAATTAATTTAAAAACCACTTTCGTGTATACTCACGCGTAGAAATATACACGGAGAAACGTTCGTTAACGTGACGTCACAATTAAACTTCAACGATGTTAGTTAAAATGCAATGATATAGGGCAGCAAGGAATGCAAATATTGAGTGAATTTAAGTTGCTTCAAAAATTGTAAATATAAGGAATGTTTTAAGTTTATTGTAGGTTATTGGTGTGTGAATGACAAAGACTTGCACGTAGGCATATTTTTCATGAAGCACTAGCATTGCAATGTCAACTATGTGAACGATGTAAACAAGATTTTTAAAAAGGCAATGCTGACACAATGTCGACTCGATATCAACCAACATTGCGATGTCGACTATGTGATCGATGTAAACAAGATAAAAAAGCGATGTTGACACGATGTCGGCTCGATATTGACAAACATTGCAATGTCGACGATGTAACGATGTAAACATAAAAAAATAATAAGGCAATGTTGACACGACGTCGACTCGATATCGACCAACATTGCATTGTCGACGATGTAAACGATGTAAACAAGAAAAAAAGAAGCGCAATGTTGACACGACGTGGACTCGATATTGACCAACATTGCGATGTCAACGATGTAAACGATGTAAACAAGAAAAATAAGAAGGCAATGTTGACACGATGTCGACACGATATCAACCAAACCAACATTGCATTGTCGACGATGTAAACGATGTAAACTAGAAAAATAAGAAGGGCAATGTTGACACGATGTCGACACGATATCGACCAAAATTGCGATGTTGACGATGTGAATGATGTAAGCAAGGACGTAAGAAGGTAATGTTGATACGATGTCGACTCGATGTCAGCCTACATTGCGATGTCGAAGTAGTGAACGATGTTAACACAGAAAAGGGAAGGCAATATTAACAAGAAGTTGACGTAATATTGTTAAACAATGTAATATAAAGAGAAATAAACAAAAGTATCATTGTCATGTTAAATATGTTATGATATTAGGAGGACTGGTATTTTTACAGCGATGTCGACAATATCAAAAAAAAAAAAAAAAAAAAAAAAAAAAAAAAAAAAAAAAAAATCGTGCGCTGGACATACCTCGAATTTCCCCAATTCGTTGAAATATAATTACATAGCAAATGAAAACAAATTCTAAAAAAAATACAAACGAAAGGAAAAAAAAACATTAGAAAACTTTAATTGTTCAAAGTTTGAAATTTAAAGTTCAGAAATTGATATATTATTATATTTATAGAATATAAGACTTTCTATTGTCAAAACGGAATACAGTAATTAAAAATTAATTATTTTATTCTTGATCCCGATTCCCTGAATAACGATTCTAAGCATTCGTTTATGATTTCTTTACAAAATGGACATTTTGTTTTTGACTAAAAGTACATCATTGTAATCATAAATGTGCCACTGTCATTAATCAGTACTTCATTTGTCTTATTTGAGATGTGGTGGTGTTTGAATTAAACCCAAAGTGCTTTGGAAATAAATGCTTGGACCGTCCTAATGATTTTTAAAAATTTTCGTGTTTTTAGTATTTTTAATGAATTGTTGACGACCGTAAAACAGCATGAAGTGTGATCCCTAGCCCCTCAATTATTTAAAATCTTTTTATATAATTACAAAAATATGTGCTTTTATTTAATAGTAACATGTCTTTAAAGATCAGTATTTACAGTTCTCTAGTAACAACAATTTCAATCTAAAGATGATTGATTATAAACGTTCATATAAGACATGTTGCCAAAATCACATTATAGAAAATTACAATAAAGCGTTTATAAATATAAAAAAATACCATCTTGTTCTTATTGCTGATCAGCTGACACGTCTTAGACATTAATGTCTTCCATCTGAGCTCCTGTCGTCTTCTTCTTATAAGGCCGCAAGACACTTTCACGCCAAATACCTCAGACAGTTTTTTTAAGAGTTTGGGTTGTAATTTCCTTGTTTTTAGAAACCCAACTGTCCATGAACTTTAGATGTAGAGGTTTCAATTTCACGGAGTGAGCATCGACAATCCTGTTTTCCTTATAATACCTAGGCCACATTTCCAGCGTTCTAAGGAAGCACATATCCCATGACGACTAATAATGCAATTGTAGTCTTTCTCTCATGTTCTGAATAGGCATATTAGTTGCACGGTATCGAATGATCGATAGCTCTACTCCAGTTGATATTCATCTTCTTTCGACTTCGGCGCCATTGTTCCGAATGATTCCGCAATTTGATTTTATGAACAAAACGAAGAGAAAACCTGATAAACGGAGAAAAAGATACACGGAAATCTGATTAACGCAAAACACGATAAACGCAAAACATGATAAGCTGAAAACCTGATAAACGAAAAACCTGATAAACTCAAAACACGATAAACGCAAAACCTAATAAACACAGAACACGATAGGATTACTGATAACTCAAAACACGATAGGATAAACTGAAAACCTGATAGTATACACGCATGATATTATAGGATACACTCACGATACGATAAGATACATGCACGATAGGACACGATAGAATTGTCAAGAATGACGTTGCGGGTACTGTAAAGATTTAAAGTCGATGTTTTAAATGAGATTTCAATAAGAAATGATATGATGCTACATCTTTAATGATTTCACCATAGGTATTTACAAATCAAAATTATTCAGATTTCTTTGAAACTTTTTAGTTGAAATTTTTCAAATTGTCATCTAAAAGAAGAGTATTTTAAGAAGTACTTTGCACATGCTCTATACTCGTCGTGGTTATGTCGAAAGGTAGCGACGAAAATAAAATATTGCATAAAGAAATCATGCCAAAGACACAAAAGAAAAGTATTGTTCATCTTTCAAATAGAAAATCGGCTTCATTGAAAAAATATTTCCTTTACATTTGCAGTCTGAAACTTTAGAATTTTGCTATCGGATCTAGATTTCGAAATTAACCCTCAAAATTCCAGCTTTTAACGTAAAATAAAAAAAAAACGAGAAATAAGAAATACTCTTATCATCATACGCTTTAAAGAGTCATGTCATTTGTACTGTTTGTGAGTTAGTGCAAGGTACTGCTTAAGTACCAGTCCACATAAAATCAGACAAAACTGTCAAAAAGTGATAAAGGAAGATTTTCAGAATTTAATGATTTTCCACTCATAAATTTATTTTGAAGTATGAACAATGTATGTAAAATGAAAAATGTTTTGAGTCATGGTAACCATGGAAACCTGGCTAAAGAAAATTCCATAGCAACCGGCGGATTTTTCAGTGTTGAGGGACAAAAAATCACCTATATTTGAGGCTTAAAATAACACGTAAATACCATTAGAATTATTCTTACTTATGGGTGTAATAAAGATACACATTTATTGTGTTCTACTAATGTTATAAAAAATATTTAGGTCTTAAGTCAGTTCTGTGGTAGACATTGGACAGTACACATGTTTTACAAGTTTTGCTGATTAACGATGTTTTTCGTGATTTTTGCAATATTCAAGGCAAAATTTTAAAAATGGCCAGATTAATGCAGCTGTTGCATGTATCTCACCTACAAGCAAAGGTATTTCTCTTTTAGAATTTTAAGTCAAATTCACGGGCTCTTTTGAAAATCGAATCTGTTGCGTAGCAACAAAAATTGGCTTTTTGATGCATAAAATGAGAAACAATGTAAACAGTTTATGGAAAATCAAATGAACGGTTATTTATGATAAAGGAGATACAAATTTAAAATAGTATAATTAAATTCGGTCTCCCTAGCACATTATTGAATATTGCATAATTCTTTATCTCCATAGCAACGGCAGGTTCTTCATAGCAACAAGGCAAAGAAAGGTTGTTTTGGCGTGTATTCGTGTAATCTTATTAAGACTTATTCAAAATAAGTCAGAAAAATCCGGTTGAGCAAAATTCCTATGTCTCTTCTATAACAGATTGGACTTAGGGATTGTATTGTTTGTCATGGAATTGGATATTCAAGTAATATGTAGATAACTGACTACAGACATATAGTTATGATTTAGCTATGATCCTTCTTCCAGAATTGTGAATTCCAAGCCCCCCGAAACAGGGGTATCATAGAGGACTGGGGTTGGGGGATGTCTTTGACTATATACTAAAAATGAATTATTTCTTTGAAATCCACTCCATTATGTTAATAAAACATTTATGATGAGCAAAAATTGTGCAATGTGTGGACCTGATGGTCAGGGGTTCTTGTGGGGTGGGGACACTACTGAGTAATGCTGAATATTACTTAAAGTGGTTGAAATGCATTTTTTTAATTCCCCCACTCTGTCTATGGTTATAAAGTTACCAAACTACATAGGCGTAGGACCGGAGGGGGGTGTTAGGGCTTAGCCTTTTCCTAGTATAGACATTGAACATTGCTGCGTAGGTTTAACCTCCCACCTACCACAGACACGATGCCGAATATGTTTAAAATTAGGAATTCAAAGTGATGCTGTTTGGGAAAAAAAATTGGTACTGAGTATCTTACCTACCCCCCCCCCCCCCC
>PRKT01000888.1:124573-190338 GCA_003671525.1 Saccostrea glomerata | reverse complement strand
AACAGAAGAATATCAATAGGTCTTTCCACAGAAAGGTGGAAAGACCTAATAAGAGTATACCCTGAATTTGGTAAATTACACATTCATAGTTTTGGGTAATCTTTTTTGCAGATTATCTTCTGTTTTGGTTGAAATCTGTTCATTGTTACTGTGGAAGTGAGGCCCCTGTTATTCTTGTTGCTACTCATGCAGAGGGAAAATCGGAACAGGTACGTCTATAGCCGTTTCTTTGTCACAATTATAAATCATGACGCACAACCATAGGTTAAGGACGCCAGTAGGAAACGCGCCTTGAAATATTTGTCACATTCAAGGTCACAAGGTCATTGACTTTGGTGTCATTTGAAAGAACTTAATTAGTGGACTATGCACACCAAACATGAAATCTCATTTTTAGATGGTTCAAAAGTTATCGCGATAATTCGAAAAAGATATTTTTAGCATATTTATCACAGTCAAGGTCACAAGGTAATTGACCTTGATGTCATTTGAACTTAATTAGTGGAGTATGCATACCAAATATATAGTCTCTATCTCTCATGGTTCAAAAGTTATGGCGAACTCCAAGTTAAAGTTGACAACAGACAGACAAACAGCTACACAGACAAACAGCTACACAGATAAACAGACAAACAGACAGGACAAAAACAGTATACGCCTCGGAAGCTACATAGATCGTAAAAATTTAATGATTAACTCATCAAAAAAAAAAAAAAAAGAAACGCATAGAAGAAGCAATGCCCTGAAAAATGTATGATTTGCCATACCCTTTGTTTCAAAGATATGATACATTCGAGTGAAATGCGTGATTCTTGTAATGCAATTTTTAACTTTACAGCTATTCTTCAAGTCTCACAGACAAAAAGACCTGATTTTGCAAAATTCCTCCTAAAATTTTGATCTCAATTTGTTGGTTTCTGATACAATTCCCTCAGGTGCAAAGGGGCTATCAAAAGCGGGAGTTTGAATCTGGTTTTATTTGAAAAATTGACGCTTTCCAAAAATCGACTTCAAATATCTGATCAGAAGAGTATGACCACAGCATCACCGCTGAACATTTTGGTTTAGCTACTAATTCAGAATGTTTATTGGAAAGCCTCTTATAAGTTAAGGAGTGCTTATGCTTTGTAATGAACGTTAGACAGATAACTGCCTCCAGGACGTTAAAAAAGCTGGTGGTGGTAGTGTTATGATATGGAAAACGGTATTATATTTAAGTAAGATTAATTTGGTTCGAATTCAAAGGACTTTGATGGAAAAAGTTACTCTTACCATTAAATATCATAATTTATAGGTAACTGGATATCATTGAACTTCGAGGAGCTGTGGCAGAGAGTGTAGTATGTTTATATATAAATGTGCATTACTGCGGCTTTATTTTAGGTCTATTCGCTTTAATTTTAATAAGTATGTAAATATTAATGTTTTGAAAAATATATCTGAATTTTAATCAAATCATGAAACTTTAATTTCCATATTTACAAGCTGTAATAATAGCTTGATCTACATCCCAAATACCCCAAAACTGCGGTTCAATGTAGTCTATGGCGTCATATCCAGTCAGTACAGCGGTATCAAGTTGACTTTAATTATACATACAAATATTATTATAATGGAAAAATAAGTTACACATTGATTAACGTGTACAATATTTATGAGAAACGATTGTATGTGAGAGTGTAATAAAATGAAAATTAGTATTTTCTTAAATTTATTTGTATAGTTTGACCGTGACGTCATAATCGATTTCCCGAAGCTATGCAAAGGCTGATCAACCTTTGGAAGTCCTTAACCTAGTTGTGCGATTCTTTTAATATTTAAATTCATTTGTAGCTTATAATTACGAACAGGACAGCAATTCATGTATTCATTCTTATTTTAAGGAAAAGATTGAATATTACCAAGAACTTATGATGGCGTTTCCTGAGTCCTCAACGATTAAAACACACTTGTCCAGCGATAGATATTTTTCATTAAGTCTCAAAAAGCATAATGGAGCATGTATCAAAAGTCTAGATGAATTAGAAAGAAGCATTGTGGAAGTAGTTATGTCACAAAAACAGTGGGGAGAAGAGATACCACTGGACTGGGCCATATTTGAAAAATTCATTTCAGAGAAAAAAGAAACAAAGATTCAGAAACTGGACAGATTAAAGAAATCATTTGATGAATTGCTTCCTTTAAGCAGACAGGAATTCAAAGACTTATTACGCTTTTATCATGATATTGGTGTGGTTCTGTATTTTGCATTTAAAGACAAAATCGGAAATGATCAACTTCATTTTGGTCCTGAAATTGTAATTCTTGATGTCCAGTGGTTTGTCAATTCATTTAAATATGTGATGACAGATTCCAAACAAGGCAGTTTCAACAAGGTAATAGATGCAGCTCCCAGTAGAGAGGAACTAGATACTTTTATAACTACAGGAGAGATTTCAGGCACGTTCCTTAAAGCAATCTGGACAGCTACGAAAAACCAAACAGCAGTTGAATACAAAGATGATATGATAAAATACATGGAACGATTAGGTCTCATGGCGATAGAAGAAAAGTCCGATATATGTTTTATTCCAAGCATGAATAGAATGAAAGTTCCACACCATGTAAAAACAAAGATTCATTTGCATCCCTACAAGTCACCAACTCTGTACATCAGATTCCCTGTTTTGCCGGTCTTTCTCTTCTACAGGCTGATTGTGCTTTGTTTGAAGAGAGGGTGGAAACTTCTGAAGGAAGAAACAAGAAGAAAGTGCATTTATATTGACACTGCTATGTTTTATATTCAAGAACACGTTTTAGTTTTAGGAGCAAGTGAGAGTTATATACAGTTGATGCTGTATAATAATAACGATCAGACCCAAGAGATACCAATACAGATGAACTTTAATAACATTAAAAGAAAAGTGCTGGAGATACTGTCTTCTCTAACAAAAACATTTAACAGTGACCTTCATTATCACGTTGGGTATAGCTGCACACCAACAGAGTTTGGTAAAGAGTTAAACAACACTTTTATTTCAGAGGAGACTTTGTTTAGACACCAAGGGAAAAAATGTCCCCTCCATCCATTCGCTGATGACCATGATATTGGATCCTTAAGCATGTTCGTGGTAAGAAATTCTTGTTATTTTCATAAATAGTGGAAGAAAATTGAACTTTTATGTACTCATCATTAATATTTGTATTTTTTAATCACATCTGAGACACAGTTGTAAATAAAAGCGATTATTTCAATTCTACTCTGTAATACATCATTCAACATAATTATTATGAAGTTTATCTGAGTAATATAACAACGATAATGCTTTTTTGCTGGCACATGAAATATCCTTAATAAAAAGTTTAACAAGTGGTCGATTACTTTCGTTTTCGAAAGTATAACTTTTTCGTTTAAAGTTGGATATTTCTCTATATCTAAATAAAAGCAAAAGCACATGAAATAATAAAAAATCTTCCAATGTGCTCGTAAATCTTTTACATGTTTACATAATCAGGGCAAAACAGTGTATCACAGGAGAATGAGTACAATAAATGGCATCACCATCTTTGAATCTGAAAAAAGTGAATTAATGGACAGATCATACGTCATTCACTAGCTGATATGATTTTTGTTTCTGAGTAATCTGCACTCCTTAGATGTAATTTATTCATCACCTACACAGAAATTTATCATAAGAAAATACATTAAAACCAAAAAAAATGTTAATGCCGATTTTTGGATCAAGGGGACAGAATTTAATCCAACACAGGAAAAAAAACACTGAATATGAGAAATATTCATCAAAAATGCATATTGTATTTAAAAAGCTTCAAGGATAAATATTGAGTTTAGGATTAGTTAAATAAGAATAAAGTAGATTTCTACTTCTACTTAAGGTAGAACTTATGTCGGAGAAGTCTTTGTCACAAGATTTTCAAACTTTTCATAATGATAAATTAGCACCCTCTTATCAATCAGTCAAAAGCACATGACATGTTTCCTTATTATTAAATGTAGTGCAGGCAGTTAAACATGGAATGGTAATTACATATTACGACTTCACAATTTCAGTCATTTTCAGGGGTACTTGTCATGCAAAGAAGACAAAAAATCAAAAAATTACTTCTTTAAACATCGTTGTTTTTATTGTTTATTAATTGAACAGTATCAAACAATATTTCCCGAAAATAAATTCTTTTTTATTCTATTGACATAAAAGATAAGTCCACTTTTTAAAAACTATAGGCAACTGAACTCTATTTATTTTCAGTCAATTTTCCACCCTACATTTGTAAATATTTTTCAGAAGTCTTTGTCACAATGTTCTCAATTTTTAATATGATAAAATACATACCCAAATGATTACAAAAAGTGATTAAAATATATACCTTTCCCCTCTAACTAATGAGAGATAGGTAATTTACCGATCCTAATATTCTTGACCTTTTTGCACTTACACGGGATTTAATTATTAAATGACTGTTTGGGGTTACTTTCAGATTAAAAATGTTTATGAAAAATTGTACATTTAATTTAAAAAGATCATATATAATAGAAAAATTGTAAATTTGTAATCAATTGTAATCAAACTCCAAGAATATGAATAAGTAACATATAATTATGAAAAGGAATGCACATCATTTCATGTTAGATGTATCTAAAAAAAATGTACACACGATCTACAACACGTACATCTTTGACTTAGACACATTTCATCAACATATTCCAACTATTTAGTTGGCAACTGAAGATTTTTTTTTAGGATTTTTGCATTCCTTCAAAATAGTAACATGTACATACCATTTACATTATTACAGTAAGTTTGTATTCATTGTTATTTCATAACACAAGATAGTCTTGGATTTGTTAATTAATTAAGGTCAAAATCTATTAATTGAAAGGTGCCTACAGGTTTCTCTCATTCAAGAAACATATTTCATTAAGCATTATAACAAAAAAATGAATTAAGATTATTTCGGCATAATTTTAAATTGAATTCTGTGAACATATTTTCTACCATTTCTATTGAAGCTGTAAAGTACGGGAAAAAGTGACATTGAATCAATTATGACGTCATAATGGATCTAGCACAGGCTAAACACATTCACTAGTTATGATGTCATACGACGTAGGTTCTACGTTAAGTAAGTTCTTTTCTTATAATTTCAGGAGGAGGAACACAAACGATGGGTAAGTCTTTTTTTTAAATGCAATAAATGTAAAATACATTGCTTTTATTCTTATTTTTGTGACTCATTTAGTTCACCTGTGTTACTTAAGGTCTTTTAACTTTAGCTCGGTCAAATAAGGTGTTTTGGGGCATGATTTTATAATTAAACCAGATGCAAAATCATATTTTAAACTTTCACTTCCCATAAAAGATATTAAGAAATCCAGTCATGAATACGAAATTTTTCATCATATCAGACCAAGGAAATGTATCCAGATTGCCTACAGTCTCCCAGAAAACGATAATTTGTTTGTTCATTGTCTTTTCTTCAAAAATAATGTCAAATTCAGTATGGGTATCTGAACCACTTTTCATCTGATTTCAAATTGAATTCCCTAGAAATACTTTATTTTCTACATAATTCTATTCGAGCTGTAAAGAAATGGCAAAAGACAGTTGAAAGTGATCATGACGTCATAATATATCTAGCACCAGAACTGTATTCTAAAGACATTTACTAGATCTTGAGCTTTTGTTATTTTTTGTCTGTCATCGTCCATCGTTTGAAAAGCTATAGGCACCATGCGTTATATTGAACATTTTCACCTCTTCTCTAGTAGTACTGAACAAACAAGATTAGATCCTTTCATATCCAACAATTACCTATATACTCCGCATATAAGTTAACTAGTACATATTTAGTTTATACTTAAATAGTGTTGGTTGTCACCAGTGATCATAATATTTTATGCAAGAGTTCAATACTGAAAAAAGATATTTACCGACGTATTAGGTTCTGTAGTAGGTCTTCCGAATTCTTACCTCCGTTCTCTTTTATCAAGAACTGTCTTAGATATTATGTGAACATAGCGCAATCGACCAAATTGTTTTGCAAAATGGCAGAGTGAAAAGGCAACGTTTTCGATGATCTCAATTTCAGGGCCAGGGTGGCTATTAACAACAATTATAATGAACGTTTTGTTGTGGAAACAGTGAAAGAGTATGTAAGGAACACACGGTTGGTAATAAATCGAGATGACATTTGGAAAAACATGGGGAAAAAAATCTAGGAACAGCGCACTTTTTTGTGCGCAGTAATATACAGTTTTTTCAATGGTCTGCATTGTAGCTCTCCGATCTATTAATACATATTTTTCGGAGAGCTACAGTTCTGCAGCTACTTTGAATATACCTCTTAAAATATATGACAGCCATGACTAAGATATAGAATAAAATGTATAAAAAATTATCAACAAACTTTGATTACAAAGTATCATTTTGTTTTTCCTTAAAAGACATAATGACATTTCAAGTAAAGTTACCATTACACATATCTAGTTAACAGACTTTTATTAATAGTGTCAAGTAGATTTATTATTACAACTTAAGTGTTTTCCTATTTATTACAGAAGGATAAGGAACGTAAAATGTTAAGTTCCCTTTCTTAGTATTTTTCATTCAGTAAATGTTAAATGACATTTTAAATTCAAAATATTACTCATCGTTAGATCACCTGGATCGATCAACTGAGGTTATTGCTCAGATTTTGTCTGTCGTAGTTCGTCGTGCGTCATCTGTTATAAGATTTTAGTGATTTTATCTTCCTTTCTAGATGCACTGAATCAAAATTAATCAATTTTTAGGTCTTTCCACCTTTCTATGGAAAGACCTCTTGAAAAGCTTATGTTTTTTATTTTATTTCTGACCTTAGCATTTGAGACCTTAAGACTTATCAAAAAACTTTTTAGTTCATGATACTGGAAATCTAAAGTTATTCCGAAGAACGACCCCATATGTTTAAACTTCAACTCCTTCTGCAGTTATTGCCCCTTTCATTGGTAAGCTTGTTATCGCTACTCCTTCGAAACCGTTAAACCTAGAGATCCAAAACCTTCACCAATGTCTTTGACTTATTAAGGAGATTTTTCTGCATAATCATTGTGAAAGTTCTTTGACCTCTTCAATGAATTATTGCCCCTGAAAAATTATAAATTTCACAAAAAATTAAAATTTTCAAAACGCGAAGTCGTAAAGTCATGGGACCAACTGCATAAGATTTATTTACTTTTGACCCTTAAATTTAAATCAAGGTCAAAGGTTAAGGTCATTCCAAATATGAGAAATATTTTTTTTTCTATAGCTCTTATGTCCTTAAACTTATACAATCTATCTTTTGTCTTTTCTATGTACTCTTTAAACTCTTTCGAAGATTTCATTCTTGTTTCCTAAGTTTGACCCTTTTAAAAGTTATTGCCCCTTGTGCGAAAAACCTTGTTATAGCTTCTTCTTCGAAACTGTAAATCGTAGAGACCTGAAACCTTCACTAATGTCTTTATGGTCTTTAGGCACAACTTTAGAGTTTCAATGCAAAGGATCCGATGACTTCTTAAATGAGTTATCACCCCTTAATGTCTATGTGCTTACTATAAAACCTCATATCCTTAAAACTACAAGTCGAAGAGGCATGGGGTTAATTGCAATCAGACTCTTGACCTTTGACCTTGAAGATTTTTTTCAAGTTTGTGTGATTGCAATGACTAGACATTTGCCAAAATTATCAGGTTCAGAATCTCTAATTTTGGGATATTGCTCTATAGACCAGACAGTGATAATATTAGAAAATAATATTAAATACGAAACTCCCTTTTCCAGTTTTTTTTAGTAAAAAAAAATTAACTACATTGATATGATGAACAACCGGAACAAGTCTTTTTCAAACTTCAAAAATGTGGCATATTGCTCTGAGGTTTGCGATTAGAGATGAGTTCTATTTATCATTTTATGCGTGATGAGTTCTAAAACAAATTGTTTTGTGCATCATTTTTTCCAGACACGAAAATAGAATTTTAAAAAAAAGTTAATACGGAACAAAAACCTACATTTGCCAAAAAGGGGATAAATTTAAATTTTACGTAACATTTATTGTTTTTTTAACTTCCAAAGCCGTTATACCTTCATTTACTTGGCAAGCTTCCCTTTTTTTGATTTGAAAACATTATGGATCTCCATGGTGGAGAAAATTTGAATTATTTGAGATTCTTGTCAAAACATGTCAGACTAAAAATAGTGCACTAATCTTTCCTACCAATTGAATACTTCATCACGGGGTCGATAAAATTTTGCGTCAAAGGGAAAACTATACACTCTTTCTATCTAATTACCAGATTCATCCCATGAAGAGTTTGATTATTTTATAAATATATTTTTGTATTCGAAGGAGTAATTAGCTCTGTATTTGCTTTTTAAACACCTGCTCGCCTTTGGCATATAATTCGTGTTTAGCTAAAAGGTTTTTTGATTGTTTGAAAAGGGCTTCTTTAAACGATTTAAAAAGCGAAACATCTTAATATATTTGAAATGTAGAAACTCAACATTGTACACATTCATTTTTTTTATATCCCCCGCTTGAAAAGAGGAAGGGTATATAGTAATCGTTAATTCCGTCCGTCTGTACGTCCGTCCATCTGTCCGTCCGTCCGTCCGTCTATTACGCTTTGGGGTACCCGTCTCTTATCCGCAACTCCTCTCATACCACTGAATGAAATTTGATGCAACTTTCACAGAATCTTTATTACATATTGCCATTGTGCACCTCCTATTTCACTTTTTGATCTGACACATATTTTGGGTTTTCCGGCCACAGGAAAACATGGACTTTTTCACCAATTATAACCATATGGGAGGCGGAGGGTATCATTTTGTGAGCTCATCGCTCACAGTACCTCTAGTTTAATATGTGGTAAAAATTTTTACTATAGGAACAACAGCTTCCTAGCAATGGGTTTAAAAATATTATCAACAAACTTTGTTTTCAAAGTATCATTTTGTTATACCCCCCGCTTGAAAAGCGGGAGGGTATGTAGTAATCGGTATTTCCGTCAGTCCGTCCGTCCGTCCGTCCGTCTGTACGTCGATTAGCTGAGGCTGTTGCTCAGTTTTTGTCTGTCATAGTTCGCCGTGCTTCATCCGTTATAAGATTTGAGTGATTTTATCTTCCTTTCTAGATGCACTGAATGAAAATTAATTTTATTATGTAGAGACTATGCATAGGATATAATTACATAAGCCCAGTCATTCTTGGTCTTGTAAAATGGGGATGCTTCCTTAAAATTTAATGCATTCTTTAAACATTCATGATTGTGTATTCTTCTAAAAGTTTTTTACCGGTCACGGTAGCCTAGTGGTAGAGCGTTCGCTTCGTGATCGGGAGGCCCGGGTTCGAATCTCGATCGCGGCGCAGCGTTATACCTAAGACGTAAATAAAGGTAGTGACTGTTTCTTCGCCAAGCGCTCGGCACTAGAAGTGAAAGTCAAGGGTCTTTCGGATATGACCTTAAAAACGTAGGTCTCGTGTCACGGTAGGCGTTGGCACGATAAAGAACCCTCACTGCTCAATGGCCCTGAGTGCCGAGTATAGGTCTAAATTTGAAGCCCTTCACCGGCATCGGTGACGTCTCCGTATGAGTAAAAAAAAACTCAAGAGGGACGTTAAACAATATACAATCATTCAATCAATCTCAAAGTTTTTATGATTGTAATGACTAGACATTTGCCAAAGTAATCAGGTTCAGGAGTTCTAAAGGTTTGTATGATTGTAATGATTAGACATCTGCCAAAATAATCAGGTTCAGGAGTTTTTAAGGTTTGTGTGATTGTAATGAATAGACATTTGCTAAAATAATCAGGTTCAGAATCTCTAATTTTGGGGTATTGCTCTATATACCAGA
This sequence comes from Saccostrea glomerata, assembly GCA_003671525.1. Classification (NCBI taxonomy): domain Eukaryota; kingdom Metazoa; phylum Mollusca; class Bivalvia; order Ostreida; family Ostreidae; genus Saccostrea; species Saccostrea glomerata. The sequence goes on along the minus strand of PRKT01000888.1, from coordinate 180,461 downwards.
CAGTGATAATATTAGAAATAATATTAAATACGAATTTCCCTTTTCCCTTTTTTTAAGTGAAAAAACTATCTACATTGATATTATGAACAACCAGAACAAGTCTTTTTCAAACTTGAAAAAATGTGGCATATTGCGATTAGAGATGGGTTCTATTAATCATGTAATAAAAAAAAATGCAGCCTTGTGTTTCAAATGTGACAAGAGAACACAAATTAATTTCGATAGAAAAGTTAAAAAGAACTTCGTATTTAGTATACAATTCAAGAGGAGAAAGGGATTCAATAAGATTCAATTCCTCTCCTTCATTTACCTATATTTCTTTTGCTTTCTTAAAAGATTTGTAAGGATTAGTCAATTTCAAGGCGGAGAAGAAAATTAAGATTTCAACTGAGTTTATCGTCAAAAATATACCCGATGTAAAAAAATTCCTTAATATTCCTTCCAATTCTTAATTTCTCTACAAGATCCTGTCTGATTTTTTTTTCAAAGGAGAACCTACATGTATACGTACACGTCTTGTATTTACCAAATTCATTTAAAGAACAAGGTATGGTTTCTATACAAATCTTGCCCTGTGATTTTCTAAAAAAAATAAAACTGGTGTAAAAGATGAAAACTAATGCTTTCTAAATCATTAAATTTCCATGCAGAAAAAATAATACAAATTATTTTCCTCACACATGTTTTTATATGCTAATTTTGACGTCATAATCATGTGCATTTTCCCGTATTTTCTTCAAAAGTTGCAGAAGACACTAATTTTCAATGTAATATTCTTTCAGAAAATATTGTCCACAGGCATTGCCCACAAAGATTTTGAGATATGTCATTTTTTATTGCTTTTTGCACAACATATCAAAAAATTAAAGTAGTCGACGGCTGCTGACACTATTTTCTAAAGGGAAAATACCCTTGAAAATGGCTAATTTATGGTTTTTTCTGTTAAAAATACAGAAATGCATCACATTAATGACGTCATATTTGCAGAATGGTAATCCTGTGTGCCATATTTTTTTCTCATTTATCACAGTCACATACTTAACTAATATTCAAGCCAGTTTCAAAACATTTTGATGACATTACATTTAAGGGCAGAATAAAGTTAAAACCATACCTTCTTCTTTAGGAAGTATTGATTTTTTTGTAGGCTTAAGTTGTCTCATGCCTTGAAGGAAAGCGGACTATGCTAAACAAACACGTCGTTGATCGGCGACAATGTCAGACGGGGATGCTCACTCCTCCATGGCACCTGGACCCACCTCTGATGTTTCGGAGGTCTGTGTTTGCTCTGCTTCTATTGAGTGTTGTTTTATGAACTTTGATATTGAATACTGTTCATTATCTCAATATTCTTCTTACTTCTCCACGTATCCAGTGCTAAAAAATAGCGCCCTGCACGTTTCATAACGTAGAACTTACGAAATGATGACTTTAAACGAGAATGCTGATATTCTTGTTTCATCAACTTGCTTGTCAATAATTTACCTCCTTTGAGAAATTGTTCATACGTAGAGCATGCTCTTACGTATCGTATCAACTGAGATATATACACTACGTATGCAGGTGATGAAGGTATATTGTTGCGAAAGTAAGGGAAGTTGGCGATAGAAAAATTAAAGTCGACAAGTTTTTCATATAGCTTGGTTGTTAGGTTACCATTCACGTCTTTTTCAAGTAAAATATCCAAGTATGAAACAGATTTGTCGGACTCTGTGGAATCTTTTATCCCAAGCTCTCCTGGATATATCGTATCGACGTAGGAATGGAAATTACCATTGTTAATTGGAAATACATCGTCGATATATCTAAAGGTCGATTTGAAGGCCACAGGAAGTGTTTTCTTCTTTTCAAGCATAAGATATTGCATAAATTCTTCTTCATATGAATACAAAATAGGTCTGCTAAGAACGGAGCATGATTGATTCCCATGGGAATTCCAATAGACTGTTGGAAAACCTGGTCTCCAAAAACCACATTGATGTTGTCAATCAGAAACTCAAGCATATTCTTGATGTCAACTTCAGAGTATTTGTGTTTGCAATCAGAATCTTTTTGAACAAAATAATTTTGCAAATGACCAATGACCGGGTAAGTTAATTTACGAGTTCCACTTTTATTGAAGAAGCAGCTGTCAATGATATAAAAAAACATGGATTTTAATTTATCGTGGGGAATGGTTGTGTAAAAAGTTGAAAAAAGTTTTTAAGCTGTTGATTTTGGTAAATTCTTGTGATTTCAAATTGTCCAAAAGTTCTTTGGAATTTTTAAATTTTGCACATCTGATTCACACCACTTCTTAAATATATAGTTTTACCGTACTCTTGAAGTTTTTCCTTTACTACTATCAATATCTTAGTGAGGAGTAAAGTTCCTGAAACGTTCTACTTTTCCTTTTTTCCGTTCGCTCACCGTTCGTTCACCGTTTGTTCAGCGTGCGTTCACCGTTCATTCAGCGTGTGTTCACCGTTCGCTCTTCGTTCATATTATTGCGTTCACCGTTCACCGTGCGCTCGCGTTCACCGTTCACAAAACGTTCACCATTCGCTCTTCGTTCCGTTTACTTTGCGTTCACCGTTTACTTATCGTTCAGTCTTCATTGTCATTCGGAATTCCAAAGTGAAAGGACTTATCTTTTTGATGGTAAGGATTTATACGTTTTTTTAATTAAATGACTTTGATATCGTGTTTGAAGAATAATTATTTCATTGCAAAAATTATCTATGATATCATATTTCTATTATTATAACTCAGATGCTACTTTTTCCATAATATTCCCTGTAAAATAATACATTAAGTACCTACATGTATGTAGAACGATGCTAAAATATTAATTTTTAAAAGGGGCAATGTACAAATGCTTCACGCACGTCATCAATTTGTTCTCATTTTAAAGACGACAAATCATCAATAGGATTGATTGATTGATTGTATATTGTTTAACGTCCCTCTTGAGAATTTTTCACTCATATGGAGACGTCACCGATGCCGGTGAAAGGCTTCAAATTTAGACCTATACTCGGCACTCAGGGCCATTGAGCAGTGAGGGTTCTTTATCGTGCCAACGCCTACCGTGACACGGGACCTACGTTTTTAAGGTCATATCCGAAAGACCCGTGACTTTCACTTCTAGTGCCGAGCGCTTGGCGAAGGAACAGTCACTACCTTTGTTTACGTCTTAGGTATGACGCGGCGCCGCGATCGAGAATCGAACCCGGGCCTCCCGATCACGAAGCGAACGCTCTACCACTAGGCTACCGTGACCGGTTATCATCAATAGGAAAGAACACACAAAAATTTCTTTAAACTACACGTAAGTCTGAGAATTATGAACAGTACTGCAAATATCGAGTTATTTAAATATCTTTAGAGCTAATTAAATTGATATTGTGATTTTAAATTTTAGAAAAGACCAACTGTTTAAAATAGTCTGTTATTAGAGAAGGAAAATTCCTTCCTTCACCGTACCTAAACATAAACATATGACTTATTTAAATATATGTTTGCCATTCAGTATAATTAAGATCGCCCCTCCGGTGCCTTTTTTCCCGAAATAAAATTCTTAGTGAGTATTTTCAGTATATTTTAATTAAAATTTCATTTGTATTGTAACACAAGAAAATCAGTCTTAAAACCAACATCAAACAGTTATTAAACAACAGTATTTTAGAAAACACTTGTGCCGACAGTAGTATTTTAAATATGCAGGGAATATGTTTCAAATTTTATTTAAAACTTAATCCTTTCAAGTATATATTCCCATTCTTAATTATTTTTTTCTGCAGGAATGCAAAAATCAGATCTAGAAATGACAGGCAAAGTGACTCTTTGCCTTCGGCATGTTCGATGAAACGCGATTTCCTCACCTCCAGTGTGTCGAATGATTTTGATTGTCAAATGGATCTGTTAATCTTTAAAAATATTGATTACCTTTACTGCTTGGCATATTTAGGAAAAATAATAAGAAATTTTATTTGATACAACAGATATCTGAGAAATGAGGGTATCTCTCTCTCTCTCTCTCTCTCTCTCTATCGTCCATTTCTCTGTTCAATAAAATCTATGACAGCACGTTGCTTATTTAGTTTTGAAAATTATATCTATTAAAAATAATTTGAATGCCTCTTCCATCATTTAATGACCGAGTTTAATCACGGCCGGGAAATGTTTACAGATACATGTAGAAGTTCGCTAAAATAATCATCATAAAAGAATACAAAAAGACACACAAATATAGAATATTTTGCATTAGAATTCACTATTCACGGTAGCTCAGTCGGTAGAGCGCTCGCTCCGTGATCCGGAGGTCGTGAGTTCGTATCTCGGCCGCGACTGACCCACACCTCCAAACCTTATTAATGTCCAGGGTCATGAATCCAAGGGAGCATTCATTGCTTCAGATATTTTCTTTAAACAAGGAAAGAAAACTCAAGATATTTCTTAATTGTATAGCCAGTTTCTTTTGTCAATTTTTATACATTTAAATTGTGATTAAATTGGGACAAAAAAAGAAAAAAAAAATATTGTGATAAATATGTTTTATTTCATCAAGATCACTTCTGATCAATTTTTATGTTAAATAAAACATTAACACAGTGTTTTTTTCAGTATGAAATACTGCATAAGTATATGAATGTGTTCACTAAATTTCTGTTTAATAAATACAGGTAAATTGATTTTCAAGTATACCTGATTTCACATAAGCTACATATCTGTAGCTGCTAGTACATGCTAATACCTGTAAGTATTTCTGGGAGGTATCTAATCTACATAATTATATTCAGTTATTATTTTTTTCCGTTAATTGAATTCAACAAAAATAATTTAAACTGATATGCACACTATTTATTTCATAACTCATATTGAAAAAAGACAAAGTAAACAAACAGCATGCAATCATGTTTGTATTTACAAGAAATTTACTAAGCACTACATGTAGACAGACAATGAAATATTCAACAACAAACAAGATGTAGATTACAGGCATATGTTATAATAACAATTGTGCTGTTTCAAAATGAAGTAAAAATTCATAAATCAATATTTAGATACCCTTCACAAGATCTTCAAATTTTGACTATTTTTAATAAACAAAATTATGTGCACATGTACATTTTAATTTTTTTTCCCTACTCAAAAAAATTAAAGTTCCCTTTTTTAAAGCTACTCGACTTTATAATAAAATTCAGAGTGAAATATTCAAGTGTTTCTTTCTTTCCTGATCTGGTTTAAAATACATGTGTAATTACAATATAAAATTCATATAGTTTAAGCATGAAATACCAGTGAGAGCTACATGTAGCAAATACCTCCCTTTTTTACAAACATTTTCTATACTGTGATTGAATTAAAAACCATCAGTTTTAAGTTATAAATCTCATCTTACTATTTTATAACCTATGAAGTCACCTGAATGTCACAGTGGCAAGAGCGTCTGCTCGAGAGTCATGAGTAAGGAGTTGATCCTTAAATTGCTGGTTCTAAATCCCACAGTCGGTCATAGAGATGAGACTGTATATACAGAGGTCCTGTTTTGAAGTAGGTGCTAGCACCAAAAAGATCCCTCATTGCTCAATTAGCCATGTGTGCCAAGTAAAGGACAAAAGAGCAGGAGCCATCTTATGCATGAAATGGCCCTGTACTTACATCAATTAATTAACTATCACCCTCTTTCCCATTTCATATATCAAAATAAAGTAGACACTTGGTGATTTGATTTTCTATAATAAAATTTCGTTTGGAGAATCCAGATATTGGAAAACAGGTTTGAGAAATTGCAATGTTCTTGAAATTTGCAGAAAACATGCGTATTTGACTACCTTCAGCAAAGTATTAAAATATGAGCGCAGCCCACGATCCAAAAAAAAAAATAATTTTTTTTTGATCTTCAGAAACAGAGCTTTAATAGTGTATTTGCATATATTGGGTCAGAGGTTGTGCACTATATAAAATATTGAAAAAATGCTACTTTAGGTCTTTTTCAAAGAAATGTACAGGATATGAGGAAAATGATGCATTTTTGACGTCATGATGCATTGACTAGATGGGAAATTACGTCACGATTAATAGATACGTGGTCACCAACACTCCAAGTGATAAATACTGCTTTTGTAAACTAAACAGCTGTTTTGATTTTTCAGAAATTCTCAGGGCCAAATAAGGCCGAAAGTGGCTCTTTCTCTTTACAGCTCTCCTTCGGCAAATGTTTGCATCCCCATATGAGTGAAAAATTCTCAAGAAAAATGTTAAACAACATACAAATAAACTATAGAGTCTTTGAATATGCAAATTCTTTTTTTCTGAGAAAGGAATCCTCAAATGATGTTTAGATATGGTTCGTAAGAGTAGAAAAGTACTGTATCATCCCGGCTAGTCTTCATGAATTCAGCAACCATTTGTTATATGGCTTGAAAAATATAAAATGTTAATCCATTAACATTAAAGTATATGATTGTTATTTTTATAATTCATCATAAATAAATTGAATCAATAAAATAAAGTCACACTTGTTATCTTAAAAATGCTCATGGTACTGCTGATAAAACTGAAATATCCAAGAGATTCAGGGTAAGATATATAGAAAAAAATGTCGTTCAAGGGACTTTAAAATGACTTTGATATCTCCAGGTGTTCAAGATATCACTCAGTGTCAAAGATATACACCAAAGTTCAACTCTAAACAGGGTAAATAAAATTCATTTACATGTATGCCATTTACAGTTGCTAATTCAATCTATCATTGTTCATTAATAATCTGCATGAGAAAAAGATATGCACACAATGAGCAAATTAAATAAACAAAAGTAAATTATATATGCAATTCCATGTGTTTGCAAATCATTCATCCAATTTGTAATACTGTCATGAAGGTCAACATACCCTATATTAAGTCAAAGTTGTTTGATTTTAAGATACTTTTTAGTTTAGTTTAAAATATATTTTATTCATATATAGAAATGGATTGATTGTTCAAAAAATATGATGTATTGTGGCCCTGATAATCTTGAATAGATTTCATAATAAAAGGCTTTAGTCTTGAATATTCCAGAATAAAACTTTGATCCCCCACTGTGGACCACCCCCATCCCCCTATAACTATATGATCTGAACAATTAATCCAAATAAAATACAAACATTTGCAATTGCAATAATGTGGAAAGAAAACTGAATGAAAAATACTGACAGATATCAATGCACTACATGCAAATCAGAAAAATATGTAATGCCATCACTTACAGTTTGCATAATGTGCTGATTTATGTATCAGCATAAATTTCAGTTCATTTAATTGTTTGCTGAAACAGACAACCAACTGAATTATAAATTCTCTTTTAATGGATTGGATTTTCTTCTTCCTTTGAACTTACATGTACTGTTATGCAGCATGATGTGAGAATTTTTTTACCCCTTCTTTATCATTAAAGTATCTGCTGAAAATAAAACAGAATGTAATTAAATCTTTTGAGAATTAAACAAAAACACTGATGCATGATTTTCAATTATATTGACCTTTTTATCAACATCTTTTTCTCTTTCTCTCTCTCTAACTATATATTACACAGGATTCTTTTATACATTGATATACATGTATATGTAGATATTGGAGTCATTGGGCATGCTTAATATTTTTTCTTTGTTTACCTGGGGTATTCCAATCAGCATGATCAGGATGATAATAATTAAATAATAATGTTGCCTGTTAAATGTTATAAATTTATCCTTACAATAACATATACAATACTCACAACTGTCAACAGTCAAACCTTGAACTTGCACATTACTGTCTTCAGAGTATAACCTGCAAGAAACATTCATTGCACATTATAATTGAATTGATTTGATTTTCTTTTTTTATATTTTCTTTTTTTTTGTTTTATTTTAATGCAATTATAATTTTTGTGCATTTAATACAGTATCATACACATACATATTGAAGACCATTTTTAAATTCAAGCAACAATGTCATTCTTCAAAAGAAAAGACATACATTGTATGCATGTAAAGATCAGCAAAGTCAATATTTTTAAAGTTGAAAAAAAAATTGTCTTGTGGGATGGTGCATATCATAAAAAAAAACAACCAAACAACAAAAAACGATGGAATGGCTCGATAGCTGACTTTACAATGCAAGGTTAAAAAATAATTGAAGCCCATGTGACTGGGATCAGTGATTTTTATACCCCCACTCCGAAGGAGAGGGGGTATACTGTTTTACCCTTGTGTGTCTGTCTGTCTGTCTGTCCGTGTGTCTGTGTGTCCGTGTGTCCGTCCGAAACAAATTTTCGTCGCAGTTTTCTCAGCAACTACTCATCCTAGATGCTTGAAATTTTAATACAATCTTCTCTGAGGCATGCCATATGGTGGGATACATTTTTGCTTAAATCCGATGTCAACTTCCTGTATGTTAGTGCGTCAGTCCGTTTCATACATAACAAATTTCGTCGCAGTTTTCTCAGCAACTACTCATGCTTGAAATTTTAGCACAATCTTCTCTGAGGCATGTATATTGTGGGATGCATTTTTGCTCAAATCCGATTTCAACTTCCTGTTTGTCTGTGCGTCTGTCCGTTTCATACATAACAAATTTTCGTCGCAGTTTTCTCAGCAACTACTCATGATAGATGCTTGAAAGTTTAACACAATCTTCTCTGAGGCATGCTATATGGTGGGATACATTTTTGTTTAAATCCAATGTCAACTTCCTGTTTGTTAGTGCGTCAGTCCGTTTCATACATAACAAACCTTTGTCGCAGTTTTCTCATTAGCTATTCATAGTAGATGCTTGAAATTTTATTACACTCTTTGTTGACGCATGCCATATGGTGGGATTAATTTTGAAATGAATCTGATGTCAACTTCATATTTTTCTGTGCATCTGCATGTATTAACATGATAGTGCTTATTTACATAAGAGTGGGGGTATTACTAGTGAGCATTGGCTCAGAGATTTCTTGTTTTTTTTTTATCAAGGCTAGTACATGGTAGGGGGGCATCTGTCTTTTGAGTCAGGTATTTGTATAACAAAATACAATAATAGTTGGGCTAGTAACTTGACAGGCTTGTTTCAAAGTTTTGCCATTTCAGAATCCTGTTTTGTTTAGATTAATTATTTGTCTAACTGTGTATCACATTAAATAAACGAAATATAACTTTTACATTTATCATGCTTATTATTATGGTTTTGGGTCAGTCTCTTTTTATTAAAATCTAGTAGCCAGTGGGATAGTAATATTATGATGAGCTGACCAGCTGAAGCCTAAGTGAGCAGTGAAAGAAAACTATTTCTAGCCTGGGCCTACAATGATTTCACATTTGTGCTTCAAAATATACATTTTCTAAATTCAATGTTTGTTTATTACCTTTAAGATCAAATAGGTGTTATTTTTGTCATAACTGGAGATGGCTGTTCAAAATGTACTCTAACCTGCAATAGACAAATGAAAAAGAAAATTACTTTTCATTTAACACTTTGAAATAATTAAACAATATGTAAATAAAATACCTGTATTCTTAAAAACAAAGATGCAAAACATCAATGTAAATTATCTTAAGCAATATCTTTTCATTACACAGATTGATGCAAGCATTCATGTAATTAATTATAACCCCCCCCCCCGCGCGCTTGAAAAGCGGGAGGATGTATTAAGTAATCGGTATGCCCGTCCGTCTGTTATGCTTTGATGTACCCATCTCATCCGCTAATTCCCTTCATACCACTTAGTGATATTTGATGACTTTCACAGAATTTAGATTACATATATATTGCGATTGTGCATCTTCTATTTTAATTTTTGATCCGCCACTTATTTGGGGTTTCCCATAGCAAAACATGGACACAGTCATTATATTCATATGAGAAGTGGTGAGTATTCATACTGTATTTCAGTAGCTACTTTTAGATGGGCAATACTTTAAAAGGGAAAATAGTAGTACACATAGAAATATTCATAAACTTCATATGTTATTGATTAATTGTATGTATGTATGTATGTATGTTGTAATAATGTCCCTCTCGAGAATTTTTCACTCATATGGAGATGCCACCACTTGCCTGTGGAGGGCTACAAATTTTGTCCTATGCTCGGTAATGATGGCCTTTGAGCAGGGAGGGATTTTTTTTGTGCCATAACCTCACGGGGCCTCTGTTTATGCAGTCTCATCCGAACGACCGGTCTCCACGTCCTACAGTGGGATTTGAATAGCAATGCCAGCGGTATAGATGGCGCTGCGCGCGCACAGTTTTGTAAACACAAGGAATTTCGACCCCGATGCACATCATGTTATATTACGCATCTTGACACCTTCCCTGCCTTCTCTTATGTTTTGATTGGTGGATATTCTGAAAGGTATGACCTTGAACTAAGTGTATAACAACATTTTACCGGGAAAATCTCATGAGGCATTGTTAGTAAGCGCAATTGAATTTTTGTCAACTGCCCTTTTCAGCTTTAACGATCGAATACGCGAAAAAAGGGGTGATATTCCACATGTTTATTGTATAAACTACAGATACCAAAAGATTCCATTCAAGTATGCCCACGTAATATACTTGAAAACATTCGATAATCTCATGTACCCTTAACCGGAAGTTGGGACAGAGGAAATTCGTATGTTAATCTTCGTGGCAAATTAGACTCGTTAATGACGTTTAAAGCCCCAAACAATGTGTAGAACGTATTGCAATGTATATTTTGCTGTATTACACATGTGAAGACATATTTTTAATATTATCTGTGAGAAAAATCACGACTGTCAGTGCTAGGAAAGACATGTCAGTACCACTATAGAAATACAATATACACTATGCAAATAATACGACAATCAATGAAAATAATCTTTTTGAAAACTTTAAAAATTAGTTGATCATCTAAAAGTTCTCTAACAAAATTCCTAGATACGAGTGATGTGAGTATAATCACATTGTCATAAGTAATGCACGTGTGTGTATTTTTAAAAATAAATAAAAATCAATGTACAAGAATGTTAAGACCAAACATTTAGAAACACTTTAAAAGATTGCACTTAGTGACTTACTAACTGATAGTTTATTTTTTGTAAGTTTTCATAAAAAATTCTGTTCAGAAATCTTTGAAACTAGTAGTTCTTTGAAACACAGTGGATCAGTTTTTTTTATTTTCATTCTTAAATATAATTTCTGAGTATAATCATGATAATTGCATTTGATCATTTGTTTCAATTTACAGCATAGATTCATTTAAATAACAATACCATTTATTTTATAAACTTAATGACTTGGAATTGTTCAGTAATCTCATTTGATGTATGAATAGGGGGTGTTAGCTATAACCTAGCATGCTAAACAGTTTTTAACTTGGAGAAAAAGCATAAAATTTCTGATGTTGGTACGTTGATTTTCAACGTTGTTTCAGCTTCGGAGTACTGGGGTGCTGTTTATAATTAATAAACATTTTTTTTTCTGTTCTTGTTATTCAAATCTTAAATAACTGTAACATTTATTGCTTTAAAATTCTTCTCAATTTTATTACCTTTTAACTGAAAAGGGAAAAAACCCTAAAAATCAACTCATACACTTGATGAAATTAATACAACTTGTTGTCATGCTCATATGCCATAAGTAAAATGTAAATAAGATTTCATGGATATAAAGGCACATTCTATTATCTATACATTAATCTGACATGTTGAAATATAACACAAAACTTATTAATACTGTGAAATAGTAGCTGAAATTTTAAATATGATTTTAAGCTTAAATTTGGTTTCTTTTTGTTTTACATTTTATTGAAATTGTCGTATTTATCATGGTATTGACTGTCCCATAATTGATGGGGAATTTTTATTTTTGGTCTTAATTATTAGTAGAGACATATACCTATCACCTACAAGTCATAAATTGTAGAAATTTGATTTTTTTAGTGGTCAACTGGAGTGGGGTTGCATTTTACTGGTTTTTGTAATTTATCTGTTTTTCATATTTCACAGGGGTGCCGTACTAAAACGTCTGTCATTTTGTTAAAAATTGTTGTATCAAGTTAATGTTTTCTGTTTTGACTTTTAAATAGGCTGTAAAAAGCACCCACAACCAAAAAAATTTTAAATTTTCATTTTAAAATTTTTGTCTGGCATTGCTAATTTGAACTTGCGACGTAAGGATTGACTCCTTACTTCCTGACTCTGGAGCGGACGCTCTAATCACTGCGCCACACGGGCGACGACTGCATAAGTGAAGTTTCATACCTGATTTATACACAAGATTGTGAGAACTGCATTGACATCATCTGATCATCATAAATTCTAGGATATTAAATTACTAAATTAGAAAAGTAACAACCACATTTTGATAAGTATAGGATATAGTGAATGATTGATATAAACAGCTGACATTATTAAAACTGCAAACAAATGTAAACAAACTTTTAATCCTTTATCCAGGTACACATGTATATGTGTAGAGGAAGGAACTTCTTGTGCATACACACGAGTACGTATATAATTAAATTTAGTCGCTTGGTATTTGAAAAAAAAACTTATGGGTTCTGACAAATCACTTGGAATTAATAACTAAGAATAATAACTTTTATACGCGTAACTCTGCATATGCATGCATAGCAGACTACCTTACAAGTAGGAACGAACTATAACACACCTGCATTTTCTCTTCAATTTAAGACATGCTATAAAAAGCATTTGACAAACATGTCCTAAAATATTTAGCCATTATGTGCTACAGGTAATCTAAAAAATAAATGAAATTCTACTTACGAGTGTTTTTGTTTACTAAATCAATGTATGTGGGTTAATCTTGACCGACATAAACTACTCCCTTCCACGTGGAAACATGTTTACAAAATCGAGAGGTGCTGTTTTGACAATCTTCTTTTTGCAATTTACAAAACTTATAAATCGAGATAACATAAAGTTTTACCTATTTCTTCATGTTGAATTTCTCTCTCGATTTTCATCTCTAGCATGTTGGTCTCGCTGAATTCTCGCGAGGAAAGCTGTTCGGACGTTTACGGATTTTGTTCATATTTTATTACGTTTATATCCGAATTCTTCCGAGTTATGCTAATGAGGATAGGAGGCGTGTGACTTAGTCGTTAAAATGGGTAGCAACTGTTCCTTCGCCATGCGCTCGGCACTTTGAAGTGAAAGTTGCGGGTCCTTCGGATGAGACCTTAAAAACCGAGGCCCCGTGTCAGCGGCAGGCGCTGGCATGATAAAGATCCCTCACTGCTCAATGGCCCTGACAGCCGAGTTAAGGTCAAAATTTGAAGCCCTTCACCGGCAAACGGTGACGTCTCCATATGAGTGAAAAATTCTGGAGAGGGACGTTAAACAATATACAATCAACCAATCAATCATTAGAATTCAAAAAAACGAGAGTTTTTATGCAGACAATTGTGATTAAAAAAAAATCCGTTGTTTTACTCAGAATTGCCCCGGCACGGAAATACATGTGTGGTTGTTTCAACCACGTACAATGTAATTAATTCATTCTATAAGTAGTAGTTTTATCGTCAGAAGTCCACATTATTTTATTAGTGAAAAGAATAAGCATATTTACTTTACAAATAGATTAATTTTATATTTAATCTACATGCGTTCGGTAACAAATACACATGCTTTAAGGCAATTAAAATCGTGTTATAAAAATATCGATTTAAAACATGGGCACATATATGTACAGAATTTTTTTTAAATTCATTTATTTATACATTTATTTATTTATCTATTGTTTATTTATATTTAAGCACCTGGAATAAAAATTATAGAAAAATATAAGATAATCTTAATGCAAGGAAAAGATCGCAGGCAATCCGAATAAAACGTTCATCTTGCGTTCAACGTTCACACATCGTTCACCAGGTTGCGTTCAGCGTTCGCACATCGTTCACTCACCGTTCGCTCTGCGTTCGATCACCGTTCGTTCAGCGTTTGTTCACCGTTCAGGTGGGAAAGTAGAACGTTTCAGGGACTGTAACGAAAGAGGCTTGGTTGAACACTTACTGGAACCTGCAATGTACCTTTGTTTGTAAGGATTCTAATTATATTTTAACTTTAAATATATTCAAAACTGACATATGATTTTTAAGAATTTCTTCCTTAGAAAGGGAAGTATGGGTATAAGTAGGATTACCACTTGTAGAATTAAAGCCAAGTTCTTGCAGAATACAATTTATATAATGAGCCTTACAAACAAAGACAATGGTGTTACCTGCTTCGTCCGCATGGACCAGTACATAATGATCATGTAATCTACCTAATTCTTTCTTCGCTTCTGGTTTATTGAACACAGAAGGAAAGATGTTTTCATATTGCCCCTCAATCTTTTAATACGTGACTTTAACATGGATCTGATACATTTAACCCATTCTGACAAGGTGTCAACGTCTTCTATTTAATATCTGACCGATCGTCTGGCGTAATTTTCAACAGAATCCATAATATTAATGAAATTCTGACGCCAGTTGAAGGATCGTGGTACCTTATATTTAGGACCTTTTAAAATAATTGATCTAAGGTACTTATTATAACTACTATATTTTACGTCACCTGTAATAACGTGTCCAGCAGGACTATAGTTATAGGGTGAAGAAGAACATGAACACGATGGAGGATTATGTTTCAGATGGTCTGTATTCAGGCCATGTGAAGTTTGTAATTAAGAAGTTTGGAAGCAACGGTCGATGTGTATTTGTAAAAAAGGCATTTTGAAGTTTAAGGAAAAGAAGGATTGTTTTAGATGCATTTTCTTGGATCCACAAAACTTGGTGAAAAATGCAAAATCTAGAAAAATAAAACGTTTACAAAAAAGTACACTGGTGAGATGTTCAAATGTTTCTTTGTGTGTTAACTTAAAAAAAAATACTACCAATTCATCAGTTTTAGTAATATTGAAACAAAACATTTCATACAACAGGGTACAATTCTTATAATTATTAATATCCGAATAATATGGTCATGGTTACTGTTTTACTATATCAAAAATTTTTCTTTAAATTCCTTTAGAAGGTAACTACAGTTTTGGTCAAATGTTGGTACATTTGTGAAGTAAGATACAGAATAAATTTATAATATAATTAATAAAAAATATAATTACAGTGTATTATTTCTTAACTTTAAAAAGTGTTAGTTATTTCATTGTTTTGTGTTGCAGTGGGTACGTCTAAAAATTATAAAAGCAATCATTGTTTAATGATGATAAGAGAAGTTTAATCCGTTTTTAAGCCAAAAATTGCCTTCGCGCAGATTACTCCATATTTAATTTTTTAAATATGGAGAACCCTGTTAATTATCTATCAACTTAATTTTCAAGCATCTGCTCGACTTCGACCGATAAAAAAAATCGTGTGTCAAGCTATAACAGGACAGATGACATAAACAATGTTCTTTTGGGTTGAGACTAAACATAATCTTAAAGGCTTAGAAATTTCATTTGTTAAGTAACAAATAAAGACAAATCATACTCAGTAAAGGTTTACAGGTGAAAACAAATTTCAGAATATGCTAGCTTTGTGCAAAGTGTGATATAAGTTTAACAAAAGTATAGTAATGCAAGCCAGGTAAATTTTATGAGGACACGCAGAATAGTGAAAATCATACTCATACCATATATTCACCTGGCATGGTATATTTTTGTAAGGTTTATATAATATTTTTAGCACTTAGCCTAGGTGATTTTTCTTATTTTACCAAAGGTAATGAAAGTATACAGGAAAATTGAGATAATATTAGCTTTAAATTTATCTTCACACACCTTTAAGTTAGAGTACCAACCGGACACAACCTAACACTAGAGTGAACCCGAAGGGGACCCCGCTTTGCTTGTATCTACAATGTTCAGATATGTATCGAATAACACTTACATTTTAGGGAAAATGAGGGACAGGGTACCACGCAGTTATTAGATATGGATACTGTATATTTATTAATGCCTATAAAATGATTTTTCCTTCTTATTGTGCATGTTGTACACTAATCACAGACTGCTTTTGATTCATTTTACCGATATCAAAAAAAAAAAAAATATTCAAGGATTTCTATGAGAGGGATGAAGTGTCTGACAATAATTATCATTCATTTAAAAGCAGCTAATCATTAAAGTTTGACAGGAATTAAATTAATAATTCCAATCACAGACTAAAAAATTAGCATAAAATTAGGCATAGCGTTAGCGTTGATCACTCTTCAATCATTTTTTGCAGAATCTAATTTAATCTTTGAATGAAATGCTTTGCATATTTATTTGTATTTATTTCTACTGTAAAGCATGCATATAAATTTAAGCATCGCAGTCCCTGCTGTTAGGTTAATTTAACCTGGATTTGGTCTAATTGATCGCACACCTGTAAGCTTGTTCTTTTGTGCGAGAAGCAGTTTTCCCTTCGCGTCAACAAATTTATATGTAGAAATCACGTCATTGTCAATTCTCCTTAGGTGGCTTACCAATCCAATAAGATCAATATATATACGACACACCGAAATATAGGTATTTATAAGCATCGTACTTCTTTTCTTAATTGTCCTTGCCTTTCAAATAGGCCTAAATCGAAAGTAGATCACACACTTCTAAGCTCTAAGTTCTTCTGAAATAAAACCAGTTTACAGGCTACTTGGAACTCCTTGTCTAGATTCTCACTTTAGATATTGCAAAACATCGAGGATTCCCGAAAGATTAATGGAGGCTTACACTAGGACTTCACTTCCGGCATACGATCTTAATGTGTCATCTCCCGAGGGAGATGACAAAAACTCTGAGATTGAGAATACAAGGATATCTGTGAACATTTTCCGGGAATTCTTAGTACATACCATTTCATGGTTAAGTTCGACTTTTCCACTTAACGAGCAGAGTTTTAACGCTGTTTTCGCGATTACAGAGACTTAAGAAAGTAAACACAAGCATACCATGAATGATTGTATCTTATCGTAAAAGACAAACTAGTAGGTATTTATATTTTGTCAGTGCATTTCCTCTGCAAGTGTAAACGATTGTGATTCTCAATCTGGGCGAGAGGATACTCTGTGTTATTCGAAGATAGATATCGTGCGTTAATATTATGATACGGGTTAAAATTTATTACCAAAACAATTTCCTCTGAGTATCATTCAATGAATACTGAAACATACATTCAACTTATGGTTAATACTATCTGTAAACATTAAGAAGATATACATTGTACCAATAAAATTGGGAAATTATTATTAATATAATATAACAAATATGGACTCGATGCACGGTCAGTATGCATTTATAATGACCCAGAATGACAGATATTGACCTCAGATACATGGAGTATATCGACCGAGGGCGCTAGCCACAGCAAAACATAGACTTTGACATTATAACTATATGGAGGCGGGGGTATCATTTAGTGAGCTCATCGCTCACAGTACCTCTAGTTAATCGTAGGTGATGGGGTAATACTTGTAAGGAAGCATTCAGAATGTTTTAACTTGACTGAATCATTAATACATTATAACGTCATAGAAGGCGAGATGACGTTAATTTAGAGCACACATTTTCGTGATATTGGTATTTACAGATGTAGAGTAACACTAGAAAATGAGTACAAAGATGTAAACATTAACAGATATAAAATCTTTCTATTTTCTGATGCTGTATCTGACATTAGGATTAAAATCGAGCACCAATGACGTCATAACTGTACATCAAGTAACTATGGAATCGATCATATTGTGTAAAGAGAATCAATGTTTAAATTTTTTACGCAAATCAGTTATTAAACTCCGGAGTATTGTTGTTCTGTTAGCTATTTTATTAAGGATATTTAAAGGTGTATAGAAAAAAAAATGACGTTAATATTTTCTCCAATTTTCTGTATAATATCACGACGTATATATTGCAATAGCAATTCACACAAAAATAAAATAAAAATTTTCCTTCATCTTGAAAAATCAAAATTCTGGACGGTTGTTTTGTTGATACTAAAGAAAAATGACATTTTTATTGTATGTTAATGAAAAATATTAAAACTATAATTCAGAAAAATCAAAGTAGAAATGTTCGAAAGTGAGGGCCGATACACACGAAAAGGCTAGCCTTATAAGTCTAAAACCTTACGTTTTGCAGGACGAAAGGCTCTCATGTCTACACGCTAAGGCAAAACTTACAAGATTATAAACACCATTTATATAAATTCAATGTGTTTTGAGTCGTAATCAATGCTCATTTTTTAACACAGCTAGCTATTGGACTTTGAAATAATTAAACGACCATTGCAGTCACACTTTTTAACAAAGAGGAGAAGGTTAACAGAAGCATTTGCGGATTTTGTCATAATCTTATTCGAATATACTAAATTTGTGTTCCTTTCAATATACTAACGTGTATGGCATTGTAAAATTAGATTGAACTTTAGGTGAATTGTTTTCATTGGTTAAAAAATAAAGGTCAGATAAGTGTTTATTAAAAAATAGAGCAGTGTTCTATTCTTGTGTCAGACTCGAAAAAAGTGTTAGGGTGTACACACGGTAAGGCTGGAACTTAAGTTTCCTGACTTATAAGGCAAGCCGAAACGTAAATACCGGTTTTTAAACATCCTAAATAATATTGTCATTTCGTGCTCTGTGTTCTGTACAGAGTTTAACTATTGAAACTATTGAACACACCCATGAAACATAGCTGGTTTTCTAAACAAAGCACTACGCACTGTAATTCTTAATGTTTACGATTCACCAGGGGTTTTCAATTGTTAGAGTAAACACACAGCACTGAGCATGGACTGCAATACACTTTGAGCATGTTTTCCTTTCAAACACTTTTACTCTGAATTTTTTAGATTTAAGATTTAAGTTTTAATATTTTTCATTAATATACAACAAAATTGCCACTTTTCTTAAGTATTAAAAATAAAATTATAATTAATGAAAGTGCGCGGACGTGTCAATCAAACCCTACCAGAAATTCTAACTTTCAATAACTTCGAAATGAAATTAGATTTTTATTATATTTTCTTGTGAAATGCTGTTTACTATATAAGTCGTGATACAGTAAACTTAATTAAACGTTAACCGCCGTGTGCTCATTGTCATGATTGTGAAATAACGGGAAAATCCGACGTCAAATCAGTGTATAAATAATGAACTAACAATTTGTATAAAAAATGTCAGACAGCATTTGACTCAATAATAAATTGTATTTACCGACAAGGTCATTGTATCGACCATAGAACGTACGAAATGATGACTTTAAAAGAGACTGCTGATATTCTTGTTTCATCATTTTGCTTGTCAACAATTTACCTTGTTTTAGAAATTGTTCATACGTAGAGCAAGCTCTTGCGTATCGAATCAGCTGAGATATATATACTCCGTATGAAGGTGATGAAGGTATACTGCTGCATAAGTAAGGGAAGTTGACGATAGAAAAGTTAAAGTTATCACGTTTATCAAGCTCTTCAACATTAACCCTTTTCATTTCATGTGCTTTTATGCAAATAAAGTCTATATATTCTTATATATAATTTATAATCTGATTATTGAAAGATTCAATCTTCTTTTTAAACAGGAACTGCAGAAGAATAACAACGAAGAAGAGAAACTTACCAGTATGTATCTCTTGATTCCTATGCCTTCTTCTAATCTTATTGAAATGCTACGAATAATGTTATTTTTCAAAGATGATGATGATACTCATGTCCTTCAACAGGTCGTAATACCGCCCAGCTTTTGAAATTACATGAGACAAAGGCTCAAGTGAGCTTTTCTTTTCGAAATTTGTCCGTTGCCTTTCGTCTTCAACGTTTTCGTTATAAACTTTTCACTTTTTCATCTTTTCTTCATGAAACAACGGTTAGATTTCAAACCGGTGTTGCAACAAAGAATCCTTGGGAAAAGAGACTCACAATTGAATGAATGAAGGCCCACATCTTTTTCAAAGGGGATCGAGATAGTTACGAATTTTCGAAAAGTAATGATATGACCTAAAAAAATTTCTCCTCAAGAACTACTTAATTAGAAAATATTATACCTATGTAGAAGCAATGTGGAGGTAATGTAGATTAAAATGTGTTGAAAGCATGACCTCAAGGAAAGATAGGGGCACGGTGGACGATCAAAGTTTTACACAAGAAAGCAAGCAATTGATGTTTTTAAATCCTCTCTTTCAAGAACAGCAAAACCATGATTGATCATATTAATATGGAAGCATTCTCATGTTGTGTAGATTTAAGAACAACAAAGCCACGATTTGTTAAATTTATATTGAGTTATCCTCAGGTACACAGTAATGTAAAATTAAATTTGTTCAAATCATGACATTCGGTTGGACCACAATGTGCAAAAAAGTTGGACCAAGGAATCCATTGACACCATTTTTGAAGTCTTCTGCTTAAGAACATCAAAGTAATGAGTACCTGTTGTGTACTTCTAGTCTGGAAATAACGGAAGCATCCTCAGGTAAATGAAATGTAGAATTAAGTTTGTTCGAATCACATTCCCGGGGGTAGTATGCATGGGGTTTGGCGACGCATTTTGGAAAAAAAAATGCCATTTTTTTCAAGGATGTTGAAGTCGGGATTAAATCAACGCACTTTCATTTCTTTTCAAAATGCATCAAATTTGCGATAAATTCAACGCAATTTTTCAAAGTGTTAAGAGTGTACATCAACATTTGTGGTCATGAAAGCACTAAATGCACTTTGAAAAAAAAATAATATGGATTCTAGTTTCCTATCTGAGTTTCAGACAATTTTTTATTTAAGCATTTTTTACAAGCTGCCAATTTCACAAATCCGTCAAACTATAAACTGACCATTGAGATCTAAGCTTTTTTACTATAAAATTTTTTATATAACAGGATACCCCCTCCAAAAATACGCCTACTAAATTTCCTATGCGTCATAAAGTCAACAAACATCTTCATTGATGATTTGCTGAATTTTGGCAAATATGACATAGACTGTCGTAAGACCTTGTCGCCAAAGATGGAACCTATTTTTCAGGCCCATTTAATCATTTTTTATATTTGAAATCTATCTGCTAATGTGTCTAAAAATACAAACCTTGGTTTCTATAAACAAAATATTTTGATTCAAAATTTCTTTTGGATGCTTAAAATGTCTTACAGCAGCTTTAATAAATCTTTTAACTTTACTTTTTGTATACTATTCTTAGCCAGTCGATTTAATGCAGTGTCTCCAGTACTCCTTGTTTTCAAGCTTTTCAAATAAAACTACTTGAAGAAACGTGGTCAAATAAAGGGTTATCAATTTATTACAGATTCAATCATGAAAGAAAGCCAAGGTTAATGTAAAATATTTTCTGTGTTGTACGTTACAGAGTTCATTGCATTATTTATTGAAGGGCCCTCGTATCTACAAGCAAGTTGATGAAACAAGAATATCAACAGTCTCGTTTAAAGTTATCATTTCGTAAGTTTCTATGGTCTATACAATGACCTTGTCAGCAAATACAATTTATCATTGAGCCAAATGCCGACGGACGTCTTTAATACGAATTGTTAGTCCATTATTTAAATACTGAATTGACGACGAATTTTTTCGTTATTTACGAATCATGACAAGGAGCACAGGGCGGGTGTGACCTGTCAGCAGGAGATCCTAACTCCTCTATGGCACCTGATCCCACCTCTGATGTATTGGAGATCTGTGTTTGCTCTGTTCCTGTTTTGAATAGTTTTATGGACTTCGATATTGCATACTAAAGCGTTAACCGATGAATTAAATTTCCTCGGAAAATGAAGCCATATCTTTTTATGTCAACTTTTTGAAGTTCTGAGTGAATTGATAAAAAACTAAATTTGATTTCACCTCTATCAAAATCCTTTACCCTGTAAACCGGTAAGCCACCACGTAAAATCCGTTTGGATATTTTAAATTTCCAGCTACTAGTCGAGAAAATGGATTTCTTAAATGGGTAAGTCGAACATTATCGCCAATAAAATGTCTTGAATTCTCCAATAACACTTTATAAAGCCATCGTGTTTACATCTTCCAATGGCCATGAGCTAATGAATTTAACCCATTTTTTTATATATATACCGATTGTCATCATAAGGGGAAGGGGTTTTCTGATCTAAATGTAAATATGTTTCCATTTCAGTTTCCTTATGAAGTAAACATTTTTTGTATAATATTTGACACAATGTTGTTTTTGTCACCTATCTCCTGACACCTTTTGCAGGGTGTTTTTCCACTTGATCCATACGTGAGACTGTACACATTTATTTTACTTAAGACGTTATTATTCGTAGCATCATACAGAAAGTGATCAGTTGGGTAGTCAATAAAATCAAACGTGTTTTTGTCCTTTTACATATCTTTATAAATATGTTGTAGCATAAGGACTTTGTGTCTGTAAACAGGAGCTCAGCCATGTCTTTATACCAGGATTTGACATTGTTGAAATGGAAATCATATATCAACACCTTCCATTATTCACTATTATTGATTGAAAATCCAACCTAAATGGGGCAATTCAAGACAATATTTTGTTTTGTAAGTTCTAATGATGCTAGATCTTAGTTGAATATTTTGAATGAATTGAATCCTGGTTTTGCTGTTAGTTTGAAAAGACTTAGCTCCCTGTGAATTAACAGAAATAATTATAAACCCTCCTTAAATTCTCTATATTTTTCAAACTTTTGACGACTTTTAATTTCATCATGCCTGTGTTGATGTCGATGTATTTTCTCAACCATGAAATGTGTTTAAAAGCAACCATTGGTGAAATTTATTGACCTTCATGCCAAGAGACAAAAAAAGTTGAAGATTTCGTTGATGAACAATATGATTTCTCTTATTTTGGAGATTCGAAATAGTTTGCGAGCGGAGGTTAATTACCCCAAGATATAAAGCCTTTCGGAGTTCTGACTGATAAGGTAGGTCTTGTTTCACTTTACATAATTCCGGTGCCGAGTGGTATCCGCTGTGAGTATCACGTACTTTTGTTGGGTATTCAAGGTCTACAGATAAAATATAGCCGTCTTAAGACATTTATGTCGCTTGCGGAATATATAAAGAATCGATTTCTTCTCTAGAAATCCACCAAAATCAATATATGAGTAAGACCTGACTCATTGACCATCCATACGTATTGTTTGCATCTAGTTTAATGAGATACATGTAGATAGTTGTTTGGCATTGATTGCAATCTTATTCATATTGGTTGTTTGCTTTTGCATATCTTTGAGAACCATGGACATGCCTCCTCTTAAACCCCTTTTAATAAATAAGTGCATATATCAGGGTCTGTTAAAAGTTCCACGGTTACCCCTGTAATTTTGAGAGCCGCCTGCTATGCCAATCCGTTGCAGAGTATTTAAATTTTTCTACATCTTTTTTTTTTTTAGAGAGATTGAACACAAACTTTTCTAAGAAAATTGACAAAAAAAATTGAAATGATTTTTAATTTTCCCATGGAAAACGATATGTATTCCTAATGGTTTTGGGGAATACAGTTTGATAATTTTTGCTTCATCTTTGTCAATGGCTTGTATAATCAAGTTAGAATATCGTTTCAGGTTAGAAAAAATACCTGAATTCGCTCTCTTTGTTTTAGATTTAGGTTACAGGCATTATGGGCGGTTCCTAAAAAATTCTTGTCACGTTGTAGTGATCCCGATCTCGGTCTGTCCCCAATCATTAATTGCAGATGAAGCATTGTTTAGCTCTTTTAAATTCAAATTCTTCTTTCATTTCGATTCTAAGTGGTTTGCGATTCATGAGCGCAGCGGTTAATTCTTCCTCCGCTTTAACAATGTGCTCAACAAAATTTTCAACAATGTTACCCTCACGATATGTCACGTGATCTTCAGTGAGATTGTCAGCAAGGTCAGTTACTTCGTATATAAATCCTGATTGGGCGTGTTTCGCCAGTTTAGTTATGCTTGATCTGTTAGTGTCAGGTTGACAAGATGAATGTTTTTCTGCAATATATTGAAAATCAGCATACACCACAAAACATGCTTATTGTTGTTTAGAAACATTCGTGTTTTTTTTTAAATTTGTTTTTATCCGTTGGCGTTTCATTTCTTTGAGCCCTACGTACATTACAGTAAGATTTATGCTTTTTGCAGCCTTTGTTTTGTAAATCCACGAAACAATTGAAATATTGACTTCGATCATTGCTTTGGTCTGCTCAAAGTCAATTAAAATTTTCAATTCGACAATACTGTGATGTGATGTTCGTTGGATAATACGAGAAGATAAAGATGACGCTGAAAACAGTTAATTTGAAGTTAGCAGGATACACTTTTAATCGAGTGTCCAGTTGCTTCCTTCTTTCTGATATTGCTCTAAATCTACATGTACCATTTTTAATGCAAAATGACAGCGTCCATGAAAATGGGTTTCTGCTATTTCAATCTGATCTTTCTTTACTTTTTTAAAACGAACCTTGAATCATGAAATACCACTTTATATTCTGTCGTTTTCTCAGGGCAATTTTCAGTGTTTTCATTACATTAATATACCTATACCGATGAAAATGTTGGGGTCATATTTTGTTTTATCATGCGCAGGGAACTGAATGCGTCTTCTTCAGTTAAACATTCCTTTCAAAATTTTCTGGTCACCCTCTATATTTATTTTTGGAACATTGATGGTTGAAATACATCATTTATGCATAAACATTAAACAATTTATATATTTAATAAATGGATTCATAAAAATGAGTGACCTAAATTGTTTCATTTATAAATATACTAACAAACCAAAAAATAATTATATGACATTAATTTATGTCAAATATCATAATGAAAATTTATTTATGCATCATAATTGATTGATTCATTATGATTTATTGATTCTACTTGATTAATTGATTATTTACATGAAAGACGCCATAGTTAGCCTCACACCCAGGGCGGCTACATGGAGGCTTAAGTTTAACAAGTATTAGATGGAAAGAAGCATACATTACCCACACTTGGTACTCTGTGGTGAAAAAAATGTTGCCTTTAACTGCGCTGACATGGGTTTTATTATGTGAACTTTACAATAGAAAAACTCTTTAGTTTATACGATAGGTAAGTTATGGGGGCCGACTATAATTTCCATTGCGCAATATTTCGCGCAACATAGTAAATCGAAGCGTATTTACTGTTTTAATGCAACTTTTTTCGCTTTATTATTAAAATTAAAAATTAAAACATAGAAAATTGAGAATATTTAAAATATTTTTATTATGTTTTCATGTGAATCCATTATATACGTCATATTTTGTAATACTCTATAAAAATAGTAAAATTTGCCAATTTTTTGCATTTTGAGATGCACCCTTTGTTACAAGAGGGTAGAATTTTGTGCTTATTACATATATTGTATAATATAGTATTACTTATCATATATTTTAGTTTGAACAAAATTTCTATTGTAGTATTTGTGTTATTTGCTTTTAAGTGCTAAAAATTGGCATCTTCCTGCATAATCCTATAGTAAATGTACCTGTATTTTGAGACGGTCCCTCAAAAATACCTGGACGGTAGATTTCCTCCAAACTTTGCATGTACATTGAAGTTAATGTAAGTTATATATGGTGTAAATATGAAGAGTTTCGCTATTGTAATTTTCACTGAAATAAACTATAGTCGACTCCCTTAAATAAGATTGACTTCAGTGTGTATGCAAAGTGCATGGAAAATCTACCGTCGAAGTATTTAAGAGACCTCCTCAAAATAAAGGTACATTTACTTTTGGATTATCAAGGAAAATGTCACACTTTAACGTCTTTCATGGCATGTACGCATTTCTATGCATCTGACTTGAAAAACATGTATAGTATGAAAAAAAAGCATGTATAGCTTCATTATTACTGCAAATATCAGAATAAATCATGTTCTGTTGGAAAGAGAAAAAAATATACGATAAAATAATACATTTTTTAAAATTAAATGTACCAGTTTTTTGCTAGATTGAGTTAAACTTTGCGTACAGTTTGAGCTATTTTGTTATTATTGAAATCGATGCAGGGGTGACACGTTATGTGTAAAAATCCTAAATTCTGATGATTACATCCCAACCCTATCCCCCCCCCCCCCAAATACCTTAAAATTGGTCGTTGAAAAAATTTAAAACATGCTCATAGTTTTCAACATAAATTTTAATATCAATTTGTCAAGAAATGCTTAAAATCTGTGCCATGGAAGGGGTTTAAGCAAATTACACAAGTACTACAATAAACGTTTTGCTCAATTTGTAATATTTAATGGGTTATTGCTTTATTGTTTATCAACCCCACTTTTCCCCCAACATTAATTATACTGTATGAAATGTTTATTGAAAATCTGGTTGCAAAGCGCAGCACCCCTTCTCAAAAGAGTGTATCTATACATCAAATCAGATCTCATTTTAACATCGATACCGATGCAAATTACTTCACTTATGTTTTTATTTGCACAAGGACAAACTACAGTTTAATCAACACATATACACAAGCGCAGAACTCAATCCCATCAACTTACTTGGGAATCTAATTGACTTGAAATATGAAGACAATGAACATCTACCACATTTAATAAGTCCAATTTTAAACATAAATTTTGTAAAGAGAGCATACAATGACCTGTGGTGTTCGGAGGAGGGAACTCCTAGCTCTTTTGTCCTGTCATATGTACCCGCCTTTTACTTCTTTCTATGATCGTAGTTTATTACTTAAAAAATAATAATTTTAAAAACATATATTCATATGGATAAATGATATGTGGAAAAGTGTTTGATTTCCTAAAATAAATTCAAAATTTGCTTAAAAATTAGAAAAAAAGTTGATCAAAGGATGTTTCCTAATCTTGATTTTCTGTAAAAGTAAAAGAAATTTAGAAATGAAATCTAACAAATATATATGTTCAGACTATTGCTTTTCACTTTGAACTCGGTCATGCTATTGCTTGTGACATCTATGAGGTTGCCTCGGCATCATTAAGCTTGAATTACATGTCATGGTCAATAATTGATTTAATTTGGAAAGGGGGAGAGTAATTCTATTTTGTTGAAAACAAAAAATGCGTTTTATTGTTTTAGTATCGGAAAAAGAATTTGAGAACGAACTTCGACATGGCTTCGTCGAAATTCGACAGGTTCGAATAATGCTTGTTGGTCATTATGGAGTGGGGAAGACAACACTGACTTATGGTTTAATAGGAAAAGATATGAAAGGAATTGAAAGTACGGATGGCATAGACCTGTTTCGTGCCCGATGTCGAAAACGTGATTTAAATCAGGAATGGAGCTTAGGTATTTTATAAATTATTATTTTCTCCGAATAAAGGAAAATAGATCGTCGTGTTTAGAAAGATTAACGATGTTTCTTGTTTTTTTTTTAAATTTCAAATTTAAATTTTTTAAAAAAAATTCATGTTTAACAATATTTTTCAATTGATTATATACGTCAAATTACAGTTGAGGAAAACTATATCAGTCCGGCCGAATTGGCAGTAGCATCTTATTCAACTTTCTCCGGATCAAGACATATTTTTGGAGTAACTGACGAAAAAGATGTATTTAAAACAGAAGCCATTGAAGATAAGAAACATTCGTTTGATCAGTCTTCGGATACTAGAAGTACGACTCATCAAACAGAAACTGAATCTGCCACTGAAACTCACACGTCACCAGAATTTGAGTCCCCTTCTCATGATTTACCTGCGCAAAACGAAACTGAAAATGCAAAAAGAGCTCATCCTGCGAGACCTGATCAATCATTCACAAAAGAGAAAAGTAAAAATAATTCTTCAAATCTTTTCAAAAAGACAAAGGAGGTATCAAAAGCAAATGTGGAAAAACGGATGAAGGAAATCTTGATTGACATGTGGGACTTTGGAGGTCAAAATGTTTTCTACACAACTCACCAGAGCTTCCTAACAAGTCGATGTATATATTTGCTTGTCATTAATTGTGCTAAAGATCTAGATGAAACAATTGAAGACAGGCCGTTGCATCCAGCACAGGAATCAGTGTCAAAAGTTGAAGGTATGATTAATTTAACTTCAGTTCTTCAATACACAATCGATCCGTGTTATTTGAACTTTACAGGGTTGATTTGGGTCTTAAGGTCTTTCCGCCCTTACAATTTTAATGGTTAAAAGTACAAAAATTGAATTTATTTCACTTAATAAAGTTTAAATTTGCCAATTAGTTTCAAAAATGTGTAGATCAACATTATATTTAAGATGGGAGACGTAAAAAAACAGAAGCATATGTAAGTATCATAAATATTATGTAAAAACTTATTAAAATACATTAATATGATGCTGAAAGTCCCTAAATACTTGCTACTTATAAGATACTTCTGAATTGTGAATATCAGGGAAACTGTTTAACCATAGAATCGTAATAAAGAAAATGCCTGAATGAAGCTCCCTGAGCACGAGTTACTGCCTATGTCAACATTTTTTAAAGATTGAATAATTGGTTAAATAAAGGAAATATGCATTTTAAAAATTCTTTTACTTAACAATATTTATCATCACACCTATGGAAAATCATTCTTCCAACATACATGTATATTGTTCTATTGGGCATGAATTTAATTTAATTTCAGTTTTTTGCAAAAACATATGACATCACAGGAGGGTGTAATTACCTTAAGGGAAGTATCGACCAAAGTTGCCCTTGAAATTGTTATGAAATAGGCATAAAATTCAATGTCGTATAGCCTCATTCTCTGAATCATGTATTGCGACGATATGCTTTTTAACTTCCAGCTAAAGAAACTGTTTATTACGCGTGCAAGAAATATCTATTAGTTTCATTAGTTCTCTTTTTCGGGAAAATAATTTTCGCCGCAGCCAACTAAATAAAATATTCACTATAATGGTGAATATATCCTCAGTCTCGAACATTATGGTTAGCAATAAAATTTGATTAATAGTATCATTTCATGTATCATATTACAATTACAGTTTCAAAAAATCTGTGCTGTCAGAATTTCAAATTATTCGCTATTCTTATAAGCCTTTGATTGTGATTTGAAAAGACGATGGATGTCATAATTCGGTTGATAAATGAAAAGTCGACACATGTTTTGAAAATATAGATATATGTTTTTATATGTGTTTAATTCGTTAAACATTGAATAACTTTCTTTCAGAATTTATAGACTTTTGGATATCAACAATAACGAACTACGCCAAAAGCAAAGAATCCGGATATCCTCGTATCATTCTGATAGGGACACATATTGATGAAGTTGAAGTTGTAAGTCTTTTTTTCTTCAAATTTTCTCGGAATAAGGGTAGACTTCATTGAGAAAAGTATTGAAAAACTCATTTTCTGGGAATTTAAACTCACCCCTGACTTCAGTTTGGTCCAATGACCTTTAAATGCCATTCGTTCGGATTTTGCGATTATTCAATTAGTATACATGCTGGTTTTTTAATCTTTTAGAGGAACATTTATAAGTAAGTTAAAAATAGTAACAAAACAGTAATCTTTGAAATTTATTTTGTGCATTTAGCAATCATAATTTGCAACGATAAGAGAAATTAGGATTGAAAGTATTAAACCCAAAATAGCTAAAGTGTTTTTATCTACTTACTATTTTATATATGAATTTAACTTTCGGTTGAAGATGATTTCATTAATCATTTTTACTTATTTTATAAATTTGATAAATAGGCACGGTACGGATTTATTGGCCCTCATAATATTTAATTTGTTTCAAATGTTATGTTTTATTAATTTGAATATATGAATAAGATAAATTATGAAAGTAATAAAAACCTCAGGACGGCTTGTCTTTAAAGAAAATTTTTCTAATGCAGATAGTGTCTGCAACCAGTTTTCAAAGATATAAATATAGATCCATTTATAAAAACGCATTTCCTGAACATTTAGTGTGCGATATATATGAATTATTGTAATGAAAATTCATTGAAAAATTATGTCCTGCAAAAGTTCATGGCGTCTTGTAAAGAACATTTTAAAGACATATAAAAAAAAATTTACTACATGTACATAACTTCGCCAATGTTCATTTAAATTCACAAAAAAATCTTTTGAGCTACCAGACCTTTATAGACCAGAAGTTATAAAACGGATGTGAATGATATTAAGGACGGTGTAAAATACATATTGCCATCAAAAGTTGAACATTGCCATTGCCGTTTTTCATACCAATTGTTAGTCCATTATTTATACACTGAATTGACCACGGATTTTTTCCGTTATTTCCTGATTATGACAACGAGCACACGGCGGGTGTGACCGGTCGGCAGGGGACCCTCCATGGCACCTGATCCCACCTCTGATGTTTCGGAGGTCCGTGTTTGCTCTGCTCTTATTTTGTATATTTGTTTAATGGACGTTGAGATTGAATACTGTTCGTTATTTCCATATCCTTCTCATAAAGAAATGATATTAAAAATGTTTTACTGAAAAACCATTGGGTGAAAAAAGATAAAATTTGCGTAAAGATTATTGAGGTGTTTATCTACCTTCTCAATTATGGGGACAGAGCGTTGGGATCTATGTAATTTGTTTTTTTTTTATTTTCTATTTAGTCACTGATAACTTTCCCATTTTAGAAAGCAGAATCATCCGAACAAAATCAACGCCATGCATCTGAAAGGGTTAAGAAAATCTGTTTGCAACTAAAAGAAAAATACAAGCATATAAAAGAACAGCTCGTAATTGAGGAACACCTTTTCTTCAATGCCAAGGATACAGACAAAGAAAGATATGTTTCCCTAAGAGAGTTTATTCTAAAACAAGCGGAATCTCAGCCTCATTGGAGAGAGCCTTACCCAAAGTCATGGCTTTATTTACTGGATTTCATTGTTACTCAGAGGGAGAAAGGAAAGGACGTTATAACATTGCAAGAACTTAAAGAGTTTAATCGAGGTTGTAATATAGCAATTGGAGATTCTTCTTTAGAAAGTATGCTACAACGACAACATGATATTGGCGACATAATTTTTTTCAATACACAGTTGTTGAAGGATATTATAATTTTAGACCCTTCTTTCTTGATACGTGCTCTGAAAAGTATAATTTCAACAAAAGATCACATGGAAGAATCAGGATTGAATTCGGAAACTTGGAAAAATTTATCAACTACCGGTGTTGTCTCAGAAAGTACCATAAAACATATATGGTCTAGAAAAGAACTACTTAACGAGCATGCAGATACCTTATTGAAGGTCTTTCAACACATGGATATTATTGTTAAGCCAAAGGCATACGTTGATGGAAATGAAGTACATGCCCACCAACAAAAAATATTTTTTATTCCTTGCATGATTGAAGAATCCGACAGCAAAATGATACTTGACAATTTTCATAAAAATTCAAGAGATCTGTACCAGGTTTATGACATTTCGATCGAAAATTCAAAAGAGATTTACGAATTATGTGACATTTCCATAAAACACAAGCTGCTAATTCCTCCAGCCATTGGATACAGATTGTTATCCTTCTGCACATCTATGTGGCCAGTTTTTGATGAAAGACTGTTCTCTGCTTGTGGATTTTTCCAATTAGACTTCCATCATTCTCTTATGCTAAGGATATTTTCTAATTGCATTCGTGTATATGTAATTCACAGCAGGTCAAGAGAAAGCATCAGTGCCACTCTCTACAAGAATGTAAACGAGACAATCATTTCTTTTCTAGAGGCTTGTTTATCTCAATTTCATAACAATTTTAACGTTGTCAACGGGTGCCAGGAATTAGTAAGTTTGATTCACTTTTTTTTTACTTTTAAGGGAGAATATATATGAATATTTCTTTATTGAAAATATGGTCAGCAAAAAAAATCACGCCTCGGCTGGATTGTGAAACGAGAATATTTGGCGCACTACTAATTCCAGCGCCTTTAGCGCAAGAGCCCCTGAGCGCTTAAATTTATTGTGCGCTAAAGGATTTCTAAATATTTTTTTTTTTGTGTGTGTGTTCAAAGCTTTTAGCCCCGTGGGGATCCGGGTTAGAATAGGTCCTCAGTATCCCCTTGCTTGTCGTAAAAGGCGACTAAATGGGGCGGTCCTTCGGATGAGACCGAATAAACCGAGGCCCCGTGTCACAGCAGGTGTGGCACGATAAAGATCCCTCCCCTGTTCAAAGGCTGTAAGTGCCGAGCATAGACATAAGTTTGCAGCCCTTCACCGGCAATGGTGACGTCTCCATATCAGTGAAATATTCTGGAGAGGGACGTTAAACGGTATACAATCAATCAATCAAAGCTTTTACACGAGTACATGTAAGCCGAAACGAGCGATTACGTAATGTCGAAGGGTCATTGGATTTTATATACACACTAGCACTGCACATGTTCCGAAGCAGAAAGTTCTGCCAAATTATAATTTAATTTAACTATTGTTACCACGGTAGTTGTTAACCGATAATTGTCCTTAGCACCCTCAAAGTTTGGCTTGTCGGCGTGTCAATCATCTATCGCCTCGAGGTAAACAATGCAATCAAGCACGGCGACTGTTCTTCAATTCAATTCTTTTATTCCTTGTATCAGCAGATACATCAGATTAACATAGTAGTTACATACAATATACTTAATTGCCATGTAAACATATATTACAATGTATTTACACAAGCATTAATAAATGTACATATCTATACATACATATTTATGTACTACATGTATCATAATAGTGAATCAAAATTTCTCATTATTATAATAAATTTATTTTACTTTCTCGTAAATTACAAGCTTCTCTTAAAAAATTCCCCAGACCTCTTAATTCCCTTACATTTTGAACACTTAGTAACTGTATTAATTTATATACACTACTATTTTGATAATAATATTTTTTAATATATTTCTTCCTTAAATTTTCATATGTTGGACATTGTAAAATTAGATGAAATTCATCCTCTATTTCATTTAGAGTACACAATATGCATTTTCTGTCATTTCTATTAGTATTTGTGTATCTTCCCCTTTCAATATATAAGTTGTGATCAGACATCCTAAACTTTGAAATTATTTCTCGATTTTTTGCACTTAAAGGTTTATTGAGGTAATATTGAAGGCAATGTGTATCTGTAAGATATTTGTACAAATTAGCTTTTGGCATATTGTCAATTTCTGATCTTAATTCTTGGATGTAAATATCTTTCATTCTCTGTTCAATGAGTTTAATTACATATTTATCATCATAATTTGTATTCATCAAGGAATTTAGTCCTAATCTATCCAGTTCTGTTTTAATATTTACAATCCATTCATCATTTTCCTGTACCATTTCTTCATAACATGTCTTAAGGATACAATTTTCTGTTTTTCTTAATTTTAACCAATATTTCATAATTTTTATTTTCCTTAAAATGTGACATGGAAATCTACCAAGTTCATGATAAACAAGCTTGTTACTAGCATTCTTTTTTAACCCTAAAATTTTTTTACAGAACATAATATGGACTTTTTCGATATCAATTCCTTTGTTGAAACCCCATACTTCCGACGCATACAAAAGTATACTATTGACATAGGTGTCAAAAACAGAGCATTTTGTTTGGACATTAAAGTAGTAGTCATTTAGTTTACTTTGAATACTAAAAAGAGCTTTTCTTCCTTGCTCTGCAAGCTTCTGTTGTGCTTTAGTAAATTTACCATTGTAATTTAATAATAACCCGAGATAATTAAACTCATTTACTATTTCTAATTCTTTTTTGTCGTAAAACCACTTTTCATTTTCTTTTATTTTTCCTCCATTTCTAAAAACCATTATTTTAGTTTTATCTGCATTTACAGTTAGATTCCATTTCTTGCAATAGTTATGCAAAGAGTCAAGTATTTGTTGTAACGCTTCGGGTGTTTCTGCTAATATAACAGTATCATCAGCATACATAATAAGGAACATGTTAATTAAATTAATTTCAATTGATGGGCAATTCTCGTTTAACAAATGCATTTCAAAATCGTTTACATAAAAAGAGTACAAAATTGGGGATAAAATTTCACCCTGAAATAGTCCAACTTGGCTTCCAAAATATTCGGAAAGGACACCACCATACTTTACACAACATTTGATATTTTCATAGAGTGATTTAATTATCTTTAACAATTTACCCCGTATTCCAAGCTTACATAACTTAACCCATAATTTGCCCCTATTAACAAAATCGAACGCTTTTTTATAATCTATGAAACAGCAGTATAATCTCCTACCCTTTTTGCGGAGAAATTTATTTATTAATGATTGTAATACAAAAATTGCATCAACAGTACCATAGCCATGTCTAAAGCCAAACTGGGCGTCTGATATAATAGATATTTCTTCATCCCATTTCAGTAGTCTTTGATTAAGAATAGAAGTGAATAGCTTACCCATACAACTAACTAATGAAATACCCCTATAATTGTTTGCATCATTAACTCCGCCCTTTTTATATACAGGTACAATTATAGCCCTAGACCATGATTGTGGGAAAAACCCAGAACTAAAAATAGCATTGAACATTTTATGCAAAACCGGTATTAAAGTCTCAATACAATCTATAAATAGTTCATTTAGTATGAAATCTTCACTGCAGCTCTTATTTCTTTTTAAATTTTGTATACTATGTCTAATTTCCTCGACTGATATTTCTTGGTCTAATTCATCAAATATAGGTTCACTATCATCACTATCTGTGTTATATTGAACTTCATCTGCCTTTGTGTCTTGAGTTAGATTCTTAAAATGGTTATAAAAGTTTTCTAATCCTATTTCTGTTGCCGGACATTTTCTTTTCCTTTTAGAAAAATATTTGTAATATTTTCTTGGATTGGTTTTTCTAAGTGACTGTATCATGTCTCCTTCTTGACGTTTATAAGCTACTTTAAGTTTTCTTTCAAGTGTTTTATAAATTGATTTTGCCTGCAATAATTTCTTTCTATTTTCCGTTGATTTATTTAAGTTAAAAATATGCAAAGCGTTTTTATAGTCCTTATATTTTTTTTTACACTCGTCATTAAACCAAGGTTTATCATCTCCTCTAGATTTGTGATTATATTTTGATCTTTCACTTGTAAATTGCCCCCGTTTTGTTTCACATTTTGGTAATACAATGTCATTTATGATATTACATAGATTAACAACACAATTGTCTACATCTTGCTGGTCTTTTAAATGACAGCTTACTAATTCATTTAATGTGTCTGCATTATTAACTAGATCAACATTTATATTATATTTTTCATCCTCGTTCCATCTTATATTTTTCCACTCTACTCTATAGTGTTCTGTTGATTTGTTATCATACGGATATGTAATTTCATTATCGCAATTGATTTTAAAAAATAGAGGGGAATGGTCAGATAAAGTATTAAATGTTCCAGAAGAAAATTCTAAGATATACTGTATATTTTCCTGTTGACAAATAAGGTAATCAATTAAACTGACTCCATTTGCACCATAAAAAGTTATATTACCCTTAGCATCTCCAGAATGTCTACCATTTACAATTCGAAAACCTGTGGATTTACATAGATTCAAAAACTTTCTACCGTGCTGGTTTACATAACTATCCTGACTTTTCCTGTTAACATTACATGTATCAGAAGTATAAGATATCAAATGTTGTATTGCATCAGACACATTCTCAGAGAGATTAGCATTTACAATATAGTCTAAATTTAAACCACACCTAGCATTTAAATCACCTGATAAAAAGATGCATCCAAGAGATGTATATTTGCTAATTAGATCATATAAACACTGAAATAAATCGACATCTTCTTTTTGATAAAAAACACTGCCATCAGGTGGTATGTAACAGAAAAATAAAAAGATTGGCCTATCATTAATTTTACAATTTGTGAGTTTTATAACTAAAATGGTATCAAAAAAATTTTCTTCAACACTTATATATTTATAAATTTCTTCTTTCACAAACACTACTAATCCACCCCCTTTACCTTTCTTCCGTGGAAAAGTTAAGGACTCATACCCAGATATACTGATTTGTTTACTATCTACATCCGTTATCCAGCACTCGGATAAACATGCTATATCCGCACTATTTATTATGGATAAGAAATCACTATCCTTATGTTTAACTCTAAGTCCCTTTCCTATGTTCCATGATATCACATTTAGTGTCCCATGGCCGCGGCTATTAGCTGGGTTGTTATCTTTGTCCGATCCCACGGCCGCGTGGCCCTATTTCTGCCAGTTTCCAGCTATCGGCTTGCGTTCAGTCCTCGACGCATATGTGTCCATAGGTTGGGCTTCCTCGGTATGTTCCTCCGTCCACTGATCATCACACGGATCATAGAGCACACCGTCAACGAAAAGACGATCGCGTACAAGTTTCACTCGAGATCCCTCGTCCCAGAATTTATTCATGATTGGAATGAGTGTGCGTCGCCTCTCCGCCATTGTTGCCGGGTACTGCCGGTAGACTCGGAACGGTGTCCCTCTTAAGAATGAAGATCGATGTAGACAAAGATCAAGATCTTCCTGATATATAAATCTGGCGACAACCGGACGATTTCTTCCTCTGTTGTGCCGTCCAAATCTGTGCACATTTGCAAACTGAACTTCGTGTTGTATGTTTAATTCATTTGCTAGAAAACATCTTAATTTGTAGTAGATATCTTCATCTCTGCCCTCACCTCCCAGATTTTCAAAAATCAAATTCATTTTCATTGATCGATACTGAAGATCCACCAATCGCTCTTCCATGTCCTTTTCATCTCGTCTCATCTGGTCCAAGTTTTTGGACATCTTTTCTATCATGTTTGAGTGCCGTATCGATTCTTTTTTTTCTTTTTTGGCGTTTTCCATGACTTTTTCATTTAGTTCTTTTATACTTGACATGTGTTTTTGCAGACCCAGTATTTGTTTCTCGTGGTCTTTCATTTGCACTTGAATCTCTTTTGTTAATGTTGTCATACGGCAGCTTTCATTATCAAACTTGTCTGACACAAAATTGACCGCTTCTTCAATTTCATGATTTTTGTTTTCTAGTCTCCCAACTCTCGTATTTAGATTCTTAACAGACCTCTCCATCTCTAACAGCTTCGCTTCGATAGTGTCTAGTTTTGATAGCTTACTTGTTATGATATCTAACTTTTCATTGGTAGACTCACTTTGTTTCTGCAGCACAACAAGTTTAGTTGACACATCTATTAGTTCTGTCATATTCTGCGGTGCAGCTTTTGGTGTGGAGGTAGCCGTAGTATCTGTCATCGTATCTGATTCCGTGGTCGTCGGCTCGCAAGAATCGTTGTTGATGATCGACTCCAACGGCGCACCATACAAAACTTTGTTTACTTCTTTAATAACGCTACTGACGAATGGCGATAAACTGTTCTCACTACCACTTACGTCTGAGCTGTTCGACTTCTTTCTTTTCTTCCTAGAACCTCCCATAATAACATCCTAAAGTATCTATCATGCACCAGTAACACTTAAATTCTATATCTCACACTTTTCAGCTGGAATAGAAAACCTTAAAACCCAGCAAATCTTAAAAAGTTAGGAGCTCACCGAAACGCGTCTGTCCGCCATGATCACGAATATATGTCACCTTCTTGCGGACAATACCTGATTAGGATTGCCGTTTTATCTAGGTAATTTTCTATCGATGCATGCATTGTTTTTAAATGATTTAAACTAATAATTACTCCATTTCTTTTAATTGAAAATAGAAATAAAATAGTTTTTAACATTGCACCACGTCCATGTGATAACAACACGTAAGCGGTAAAGTAATAACGAGTGTTTACTGATGTACGAGATCGGAGTACTAATGTGTTTCCGTGCTTGACAAATCAAAAAGTCGAATACGGGTGTGGATTATAAAAAAACCTAAATATCACATTTATATATTTAACTGACAAGTATAAGTGTTAAAATTTATTTGCGCCATTGCATTGCCTTTGCGTTTGCGCTAAAATACGCATGCGCCAAATTTTCTTGAACACTGCACATTCATTCATAGATTTTTTTCCGCAATAACTTTGGACCCACAGAACATCGCTCCGTAAACAGTTGGTATAGACACATTCTTATGAGAAAAAAAAATATTTCAACAAATAATAAATTTGCATTGATTTAATGAATATATACTGCACACAAAAAGTATAAGGAATTCTTTATGAAATCAGCAATTTTCAAAATTCGGGTTCACTTGGTAAATGTAACATTCATAAGACGTCATGAAATGTCAGAATCTAGACACACCAAATGCCACGAGCGGTTTGACGAGCCCGAAATAAATTAAAACTGCAACCTACTCAAGGGACCAAAATTTCAACAATTTAGAATATACACTAATTCAGGATGCTGAATAAGTATCTTCGCTCACTCTAACTGTGACACCTTCAACATATTTATTAAAGTATTAAAGCTTAACAGAACTCGTAAATAGGTATGCGCCATTTTTATATTACAACCTACAATATCAGCACAGAGGTACACCCTGGTTGTTTTTTCACAGGTTTTGATTCGGAATTGCGACACCTGTTCGTGCTGGTTATATATCTTATGATACCTTTATTTACATTTTAATGCAGATATGTGAATTTGTGTTTTTTGTGTATATTGCATTGATCCGTGCAACTGCCGAAATTTTTTTTATGGGATATCCTACTCTCCGGCATTAAAATTACTGATTTTAGCTCACCCGAGCCGAAGGCTCAAGTGAGCTATTCTGATCACATTCTGTCTGGCGTCCGTCTGTCCGTCTGTCTGTAAACTTTTCACATTTTCGACTTCTTGTCAAGAACCACTGGGCCAATTTCAACCAATCTTGCCACAAAGTATCCTTGAGTAAAGAGGATTCATGTTTGTTCAAACGAATGGCCACGCCCTCATTCAAGGGGAAATAATTGGGAATTAATGAAAGGGGGCGCTCAGGGTTAGCAAGGCCTATAGCCTTACGAGGCATAGCTTTTCCTCGTTATTCATGTAAAATACCGTAATGATCTTTGTCATTATCCTCAAATCGTGAAAATGTCTTGAAACATGGCATAAATTTTTATTTTTCTTATTTGTTTTGCAATGGTTTTAAATGGTTCTCAATTTTAACGATAAAGCATGGTTGTTGATTGATATGTGGTACATGTAATTACTAGTCCAATATCAATATAAAACTTCAAAAAGTATTAAACGATTAATACGTAAATTTTGAGTTTTGAAGGGATGTTCTGTTACTCTTTTGTCATCGGGTATTCCTGTAAGATACCAAATAAATTTAAGAAAGAAAAAACGATGAACACGAAATTTTTTTTACATTTTATTCAAGCTCATCTTAACTGAAGGCTAAAGTACGCTTTCCAGATCAAATTTTTTACGTCATCTGTCGTTGTCTTCGTAACTTTTTACAACTTCTTTTTTTATTCAAAACCAATGGACAAATTTAAGTTTGGCACAAAAGAACTGTTCGTAATAGGGATTCAAAATAATTATTAATAATAAATGATAAAAAATAATTAATAATAAATTAAGAGCAACTACTTTTTTCAAAATATCAAAAAGAAATCTTGTCAAAATAGAAAAGGCTTTACTAATCATAATTATAATGAAGCATCCTCAAGTTGTGTATTCAAGTGTATTCAAACCATTACTACCGGAATTAGGCTGGGACAGGAATGGGCGATCACAATAGCTAAAATGAAAATCTTCTTTAGAACAACAAGTAATGATCAGTAATTTGTATTTTTTGTATCCATATGAGTGAAAAATTCTAGAGAGGGACGTTAAACAGTATACAATCAATCAATCAATCACACAAAGGTGTGTTGACGAAATCCCTCATCACATTCATCGCCACTCATTGCTGTCATCACTCTCTAGGTTTTTACTCTCAATAGGGTCATAATCGGGGTCATCACGTGCAGAATGGTCCTCGATGTCACTCTCGGTATCACTGTGATGGTCTAATACAGTCTCTTATGCACACTGTTAGGAAAGGTTAGGGGTCAATCCAGCTATCCGTCAGACACATTGAAACACTATTAATGAGTACCCATGGATACTGTGGCTTTCTTGTCCGTACATATCTGAATGCGCCTTGTTCTCTGTGGAACTTAAAGAGTACCCATGGATACTGTGGCTTTCTTGTCTGTACATACCTGAATGCGCCTTGTTCTCTGTGGAACTTCAATATTGGCCTGGCATCCTTTTGATACATTTCCCCCTGCTCATGAATCATGAATGATGCTTCTGTTCCCCAATGTTGCTCAGCAGCCGTACATTCAGGTTCAAATGAGTTGATCAGCTTTGTTGCTTTCTCATACTAAGGTATACGTGTAGCTGTAAGGGTCCCTGTGTTGCTATATCAATGAGTTTCACTGGGTTACTTAGAAGCCGTAGATTCTTGTTCTAGTATATTTGCAGGCCCAATTGCTTTCTCAGGCTGTGGTTCAGTCTCCACGGGTTCTCTGAGTCTCCAGGGGTTCTCTGAATTTGGATTCCAAACTTCCAATTCTCGTAAAGCATAAAAAATTTTTTGCTTGTATACAAAAATATTTAAATCATTTTAAGCATTTATTAAACTAGTAATTTTTCCTTTGACCTTACCCCTGGACCCCATATAAAACAATGATTATTTATTATTTTTATTCTAACCCATATAAAACAATGATTATTTATTATTTTTATTCTAACCCCCGCTTGAAAAGCGGGAGGTTATATAGTAACCGGTATATCTGTAAGTCTGTCCATCTGTACGTCTAGCTGTCCGTCTGTTACGCTTTTGGTACCCACCTCTTATCTGCAACTTCTCTCATACCACTGAATAAATTGTGATGAGACTTTCACAGAATCTTTATTACATCTTGCCAATGTGCACTTCTTATTTTACTTGTCGATCAGACACATATTTTGGGTTTCCCATAGCAAAACGTGGACTTTGCCTTTATATTCAAGTGGGAGGCGGGGGTATCATTTAGTGAGCTCATTGTTCCCAACGAAGAATGATGATTTGACAATACCTGCAGTTTTGGATTTTGAGTTTTTTTAACATATACTTCTTTTATTGATTTTAAGCTTGACAAGAAATGATATATAGAAGGTTTTGCTGACTAGATAAGGTTCCCTCAAACTGTACAGGTTGGAACTTGAAAATGTTGGCAATATGAATTTTAATTTATAATGCCTATGACGTCGAAGATTTTACTGTATCGTGACTTTGTGATGTGTCCTGTTTAATCACCGAAAATTGATATGAATTTAGAACACTTTATAATGAAATTTGGATGACTATATAAGTAATAATTCTTTTATATTATATGTGACATTTTGCCCGTTTATGTTGTCAAATATTTTTAGCTCACCTCGACGAAGCAAGTCATACCTGAGCCCTACCTGAACTAAACTTGCATACATGATGTATCTAGGGATGGACACTACCAGATTTGCTTAGGATGCTGGATCTAACCTACATTTTGCAGATGAGTGCCCAGGTTAAAGTTTTTGGAGCAGGTCTATTCCAAAGAAACTATAAGCCCTACTAGAACCAAAGTTGCATCCATGTTGCATCTAGGGATAGACACTACCAGAATTGCTTAGGATGCTGGATCTATCCTACATTTTGCAGATGAGTGACAATGTTAAAGTTTTTGGAGCAGGTCCATTCCCAAGGAACTATAAGCCCTACCCTGACCAAACTTGCATGAAGAGTGCATCTAGGAATGGACACTACCAGACTTTATTCGGATGCTGGATCTGGCCTACAAATTTATTCTTAAGTAACTATAAGCCCTACTGGGACAAAATTTACATGGAGATGCATCTAGGGATGGACACTACTAGACTTACTTCTGATGCTGGATCTGACCTACATTTTCATTCCGAAGTAACTATAAGACCTACTGGGACCAAACTTGCATGGATGATCCATCTAGGGATGAACACTTCCAGACTTGCTTCAGATATAGATCTGATCTATATCCCCCTTAGTTATATGTATATGCCATTTAAGGGGTTAAACAGACCCTGCAAAAATAATATTGTCAGATAAATACCAACTATTAAGTAGATATGATGTGAGATTTGCATTACTTACACTGATTACATTCGTCGAGTTGAGCTTCGTAATCTCTGATTACCTATTTTCTTTGCA
This sequence comes from Saccostrea glomerata, assembly GCA_003671525.1. Classification (NCBI taxonomy): domain Eukaryota; kingdom Metazoa; phylum Mollusca; class Bivalvia; order Ostreida; family Ostreidae; genus Saccostrea; species Saccostrea glomerata. The sequence goes on along the minus strand of PRKT01000888.1, from coordinate 138,492 downwards.
ACAAGTCCGCAAAATATTTGAATAGCCCACGTATTTGTATGGACGCATTCACAGGTTTTGTAGATTCAAATTTGTTTAGATAACAATCCGTAGAGATCAGTTGGGCTACAATAGTAAACAAAGTTCTTGAAAGGAATACATAGAATAAATCTGATGAAGAGCGGCAAAACCATGGTCAGTCATATTCATAAATAAGCATCCATATTTAGTGTATGGGGCAGAGGAGGGCCGCAATGGACAATCAAAATTTTACATTGAAATGCATAGAAACTTTCTGAATTGTTTTTCGAGAACAGTAAAACTCTGATCAGTCATGATTAAATAGAAGCATCAAATGATTATGGACATTTAAGTTTGTTCAAACAATACACATTGTACTGGGAGCAAGGTGTGACCACAATAGACTATCAATGTTTAATATTAGAACCAGATTACATTTATGAAAATATTATCCAGAGACAGCAAAATAATCTTTAGTTATATTCATAAATGGACTTTTGCGAAGACACTGTCTTTTACAATTGACGGCTTACTCGGACATTTAAACCTGCGTCATGGACGGAGGTACGGAATTGAAAAAAAATTAAGAAAACATCCATTGAGGTGACAGTTATTGTATTCGGGACTTTGAAATAATTTATCAAACAAAAAAATACAATAGGTGGTAGAATAAAATTAATTTAGATACTTTATTCACGAGAATTAATATATCCTTTTATTTTCAAAAACTTAAGAAATGAAATACAGAAGAAGACAGATTTCGATAGGAAAATTCGGCAGGAGATAGACAAGACTGGAAAGGAGGGTATTGAGGGTAGGAATGTTGCCATTTCCTTCCCAGACATCGTAATATGATCTTTGAAATAGCCCGTTATTATCGTTTTGTTAAATGTTCAGATCAATATTCTTTCACAAAAGAGCTCCCGTATATTTTCGTGGTGTAAAAGTAGGCCGAAAACTGTAAAAGTGTATTCGCAAAAGTCCACCAAACACCCTCAGGCTAAAATGGATGATCTCATTTCTTAAAAAATAAATCTGCTGATCAATGAAAAGGGCCACTAGTTATTCGGGTGATTTTCGCTATTTGTACATTAGCAGGGTGACGCTACATCTCGACTAGGCCAACTGGTGTGTGAAGACAACTGCTTAGGTAGGTGAAAAACACTGAAAGGATATTTTAGAAACTTGATGTTTGTACATTTTAAATTCTTAGTATTATGCAAACAATTGGCTACAGGTGTTGGACGTTTTTGCCAAGGAGAGAGTGTTACAGATGTTGAACTGTCACGGCTAGCAAGGTACTTGAAGGAGGAATCAATATCTTTAAGCCAGATCGGCGCCAAACTGGAAATTGGAAGCAAGCAAATTGACCGGATAAAGGCTGATCACTATCAAATGGACCCAATGTTTTATGTCTTATATGAATGGCGTAAAAAACCACAACCTACATTCGCTAAGCTCGAAAAAGCTTTGGTGGAATGTAATATTGACGTTCATATACTGTGTAAGGTAATGTAATATACAAAGAAGCTTACATAAAATATCCCAAATTTAAGTACGGAATATTTTCACAGTTTATTTCGAATGTCAGATTGCATAAATCATGTTTTACATAAATTTAATATAGAAAAAGTGACTTCAGTATCTGAAAAAACAGGCACTAAAATTGATAAGAATGTTTCCTTCAAATTGGCTCAGATCTAGAGATTGATAAAGCAAATGCATCTCGAAATCGAGCTGCATTTGTTACACATGGCTGACTAGCACTCTATAACAAAATGGTTTGGGAGGTGAAGTGGGGGTGTAAGAGTTTTAAGAACTTTTTGTTACTTTCTGCGGTTTAAAGATAATATTTAGAATTAATACAGTAAGGTAAAATGTTAACATATACGAATAATTATCAGATAATTTATTTGATTTTAATGTTGAATGTTTGAACCTTAGAAGTGACACATTACTTTTAAAGCACCCCCCGATCAACATTCAACCGTTAAATTACTGATAGAGAAGTTAAAGAAGTCATTACTTTTTAAGTACAAAGTTATTACAAAGTGAAAGAAAAGGCCAAAAAATCTAAAGCTTAGTTACATCTTCTTTTGATGCAAAGAACAGAAACAAATGGTTACCGTAAAAAACAAGATTGTTTAAACTTTATTTTATTTAAGTTTTCATCTATACCGGTATATACAAGGGTTGTTCGGAAAGTTTGTGAACAGCTGTCAAAATGTTTCATAAATTCAATTGAAATGTATGAAGAATGTTTTGACAATCATTATTGATTTCAAACTTATTTAAAACTTAACATGACGAAAGTTGGATAGCTGTGCAGTTCAAGTTTCCAGTGTTTACAATTAATACAATCAATCATGTCTTAAGACATATCCTTTGTATCATTATGCAAAAACGACAAAATTGCAGACGTTCATCGTTTCATTTTGTTATTAGGCAAAACTCATTGAAAAGATTAGGTCAAAGAACGTCATTCGTCTGCGGCTTATTATACAGTTTTAAGTTTTTTCTAGAAAATAAAATAAAATCTAGGGAATTCAAGAAAAATGCTGTAAGGAAACAAAAACAAATGTCAAAAAAGCCATGAATATGTGTTTATATTTTCAATCTATATTTGCTTTGTATCAAGCGAAATGTTCTGTGCGATTACGGATGATCTGTATAAAATGTGATCAAAAAGTTTAAAAATGCATTGTCATTGTAAGTGTTGGGCTCTCCAAAGTTACTGATCTTATTTGATCAAAGTCACACAGTATGAAAATATAACATTGATAAACAAAATTGACTCTAAATTATGCTAATTAAACGATTTTAAGCAAAATAAATTTCGAATGAAAGAGTTACTTTTTGAAATGGGTAAACCGGTGTTGTGAAATTGTGTAGGGGAGATGATATTTGAGGACTTCATGACGTTTTGTTTTTGACGTTACAATATTGTTGAGTAGTTCTGTGGTTTTATGTTTAAATAATATGACTTCTATTAAAGCACATCGAATGAAACTTCATACTTAAACATAATAATAACATATGATTATGTGCTCATTTTAAATATCTTAATGATAGTTGAACGAATAGTGCCATTGTTCATGAACTTTCCGGACAACCAACGTATATAGTATTTTTGATTAGAAATCAAAACTTTTTGCTCTTTGAATACCAATCCCCCTTTTTCACATCTCATTTTTGCAAACAGTCTCAGTGACAAAACTGAGAATTTGGGGAATTTTAAAGTTCTTGTTAGGATAAGCTTCAGGCGCCTTTGAACCCACCATCATACACAAACTAACGCAATGTGCAAAAATAGACATTATATACGTTATTAAAAGTCCATAAAAGTTTCAGCTAAACAGTGTTATTTATACTTTTTGATATTTGCGGTAAATTGTAAAGATACCTAGGAAGACAATTCTCTTTACATTTTCTGTCATTTTGCAGCTCCATAACATTTAAATAGATTGACTACGTTGTGTTTCAGATAAACGAATTTCCTTTACGTTTAATTGATTACATTTTTAAAACCTTGACGATGCCTACTTTATCAAGCATGTTCGTAATTATTAAAAAAATTTGATCTGTTGTACTGCATCAATACTGAGCTCCTGAAGACATTATTACATTTTTGAAAAGGGTTTCTTCCTTATTATACAACAATGAATATTTTTGGGGATTTGTCTTTGAGCCACCAATATTAATTCTATAGAACATAAGGGCATACGTCCTTTATACTCATTTATTTCCATTGATAATTTTGGCAATCACTGTAAAAGTATTGCATATCTTTTTTAATTGTCCCAGGTATTTTCAAATATATGTAATGAATTTCATGTGGATTCATTTCAGGTCTGCAGATCCGACAACTTCGATAGGATTGGTACGTATACATATTGAATAACGGAATTTTAACTCATATCTGAAATTATTAATACGGTTTTCTTTCTTTATCAATGATACTACTTTTTGCTTCAAGTACTATACAAAGTATAACACCTTGCCATTTTCAAATAGGTTTTTTCTACTGATAACGTACTCCTTCTTTCTCTCTCTCTCTCTCTCTCCCTATATTGTTGTTTCCATAAATATTTGATACTATACAATTTTTGCTGTTTTTTAGGTCAATACAGTGATTTAAATATCTGAGGAGTACAATATTCACCGAGCCCGAAGGGCGAGTTGAATATTGTACTTCGAAGATGGCTAAATCATTGCATTGACCGGAAAAAACAGCAATATTTGTTTTATTATATGATTCACTGATAAAACGATACAGCTCATAACTTGTTCACATTTCAAGTCCTGGCCAAATACAAGAGAGAAGCAGAATTAAAATGTGAAAAAACCTTACCAGTCATATCAATTTGAGATGGTTATTTTTATAAATTTTTAGTTGCCGTGAAAAAATAATTTAAGTCTTTTTATAGGATAGATTTTGAAAGGAAGGAGTATTATCAGGAAAAATTTACTGAAATAGTAAAAAAAGGTTCAGTAAAAATGTTCGAGGGGGTCCCTGCATACCCTTCTACCACCCTCACCCTAAAATACATGTATATATTCGCTTATATTTTGTTCACAGGAGAAAAAAAATCAATGTATAGGGAATAAATCCTTGCATTGACCTGGAACGTCACGTGCAGGTCAATACAACGTAATATTTTTCTCCCATCATTGGATTTCAGACAATCAGAGAGATGGAAATTATTCAATCATATAATAAAACAAATTAATTACTTTATCACAAACCTGCTAAGTACATAATTCTTTTATATGTATTAATTTCTACTATTGATGTAAACAATGTGTTTTAATATACAATTAAGGCAATTTTGAAGCTAAATAAATATTTCAAGCCTAGCACAAATTTGAAAGAGATAACGAACAGTATTTAAGCTCAAACACTAGTGAATCTATTCAGTTTGTTAGAAGAGCATGCAACGACTTTAAGAGCATCAAAAGTGGAATCAGATATCATGGTGGAGTGAGCATCCCTTCCAACCGGTCGCTTCCGCCGTATGCTCCTTATCATAATCGGTAAACTGAGAAAATCGTTGACAAGTCATTGTGTAAATAATGACTGAACAACTAGTATGTAAAACATCAGGAAGGATTTGATTTTATGATAGATCAAGCTGACAAGGCCATTTTATCGACCATAAAACTTGCGAAATGATGAATTTAAACGCAAATATCAATATCTTCGTTTTATCAATTTGTATGTCAAATGATTGTCTCGTTTTAGAAATTGTTCGTGCGTTCAAGCTTTTACATATCGAATCAATTGAGAGACATAACCTTGGTATGCAGATGACGGTGGTATACATGTATTCCTGCGTAAGAAATATTGAAGATGAAAAGATGAAGTCATCACACATTTATCATAGAATATTTCTTTGAAATTCTAGCTTACATGTACCATTAACGTCTTTTTCAAGTAAAATATCAAAATATGAAACAAATGCGTCAGAATCGGTGGTATTTGTCATTTTAAGTTCACCGGGATATATCGGGTCGACCAGTATGAAAGGAGGTGAATGTTGTTAAATAATACACTGAATTCGCTTCATCCAAATGTCTAATCGAAGGCCACACAAGTGTTTTCTTGTGTAGAATTGTTTAATCAAATATGTACGTATACATGTATATACTGGTACCTTTTTGTATCATTTACTTAATGAAATTTTCTCAAGTATAATCTCTTTAGATTGATTTTAACAGTTATGGAAAATATTCCTCCTAACAAAATGGAAAAGGAATTTACCGACAAGGAATTGGATGAAGTAGCACACCTCATTGGATCAGAATATCTCCAGCTATTTTTAGAATTGGGCCTCACAGTTAGCCAAATCGAACGAGTCATGATTTTTAAAAGGGATGAAAGTTTAAGAAAATTTCAAAAACTTTTGCACCAATGGAAAGATGAAAGTAAATTATTCAAGCCTACAGTGAAGATGCTAGGGTCTGCATTGTTGCGAAGTGGCAGTGATTTTCATTCATTTTGCGAATTAATTTCACCAAAAGAAAAGGATATCATTGGCGTTCCAGCTTCCTTGATTCAAACTTCAAAATAAGGGAAGTCTAACATTTGAACACACATTAATGTTTGAGTTTTTCCAAACGGATTTGCGATTCCTCTCTCCTTATACCAAGCGACAATAGCACAAATGAGCACGCAAAAACGAGAGGATTTCCATAAATATGTTTTTAAACAAATATCCTTAACGCAGTTATGATAAGGCTGTTCGAAGGCTTAAAATGCTTTGAAAATAAACATTTTTAAGCTATTTTTTAATTCTAATATGTAATCCTTGTTTGAAATTGCAGTCAACTTTAGATGAAAGTTTAATCAGATTTTATTTAAAAGCATTTTTATTATGTCACTTGACTGTGTTGATCACGCGACGGAGATTTATGATACTCTTAATTGTTGCACAAAAATCGCTTTGGCACAAGTGCAACACAAAACTATTGCAAAATGTTTTGAATAGATCAATTCATCGGAATCTCTGCTGAATAAAAGATGTCGGGGGCATGCAGGTTTAACTTTTACTCGATTAGAATATAATTCCCGAAAAATTCAACTTACCTACAAATTTAAAAGAAGGGGTATTTTCCAATCTTTATAGAGATTTATACAAAAATGGAAAAACTACACACAATCCCCCAGCAATATTCAGTTAGAGGACATACTTCCTTTGTAAATAAACACAAACTATAATTGTATCTTCAACTTGTCCTTGCCTATCACTTGTGCCAGTCCAATATAAACACGATTCATAAAGTCTAACTCTGTCTACGGACCTACAGGAGAGCGTTTCACACATAATTGTTTGCAATTGTTTGAATATGTGTATGTAGGACAAGCAAAAGGAATAGAGATATTTAAATTTCAAATGTTCAATATCATAACAGCACACTCGAGCTTAAAAAACAATCCTTTCACCTGAAGTAAACAGCAAGTCCCCGTCATGAGTAGTATTTTTGAATAGTACTGAAAAACTGATATCTGAATATACTGTATTGTAATTCAAGTGTGTATTTTGTGGTCTTTAAGATTTGTCGTTTTAATTAATTTGTTTTCTGTGGCATATTTATTTTCATTATGCCTATACAAGTGAACATACCCTATTTTTCACATTTTCTTTTTCTAAATTGAGTTATATATTAATGGTACTTAATTTTCATTATAAGATTTTACTTACCAGCTGCTTACCAATTCAAATGCCAAATTGTTTCTTAATTATCTTGTGAATAAAAAAAGGGATGATATACTCTCTCCATTTGCCCTCGTTTGTAGTGGGCGAGTTTTGATGGTTTGCATTGTTTTTACATCTGTCCATCTGTCTTTTTTAAAATTTGTAACTTGAATATTTTTCTCATTTTCAAAAATAAGTGAATGATGCTTTTTCCACGTTTTGTAATTAAAAAAATCGCTTGATATATTCTGGTTATTTTATTAAGTCATAGCAACCTTTATCAGTTATAAAATGTTATACAGTTAGTTATAAATGGATTCAATAGAGAACTGTTATAAGGAATGATCTTCTTAGTATGAGTAATGGACTTTTCAATGAATATAAATTGTCAGATTTTATATGTTTAAAAGAAATACAACTTTTACTGACTGGACAAGCATGGACATTGTTATTATCCAAGCTGGCACAAATGTAGAATACGTTTCTATTTTTAATCAATTAACATTTCATTTAATGTAAATCAAACAAGTTTGTGATTTTTTTTTAGAATACACGTCTCAAACTTTAAAAATCCCGTATTTATTTTTCTTCATGTCAAACATTGCTATGCTACTAGAGTATTTTTGAATGACCACTGAATATAGCTAAGAACTGATAGAATTGCATGCTCAATGAACATGATTTTAAGCATTTCTATAAGCAATAGACGAAGATATAGTCACAAAAAACTTAATAGCTTATAATTTTATAATAATTTTTGATTATAAACAACACTGAATATTCACTCAGCCATTTTAAAAAATTTAGAGTTTTTGAACTTCTTTTTTATAGTTGTAATTATAAAGTAATAAATATTTAGTAATAATTTCAAGACTCTTTTTAGGATAATTGATTTAATTAACATCAGAAAAAATGAATAATTCATTACTCCTCATGATGACTTGGCAAACAGTTAGCAAACAGTAATCAATTACAGCTGATTATGATTACTTATTACGATTACCTCATAAATGCTTCATATACAAAATGTGAAACTTTAAAAATTTAGAGCCCGTGTGAGCAACGACACAATTAATATGAACTTTTTGAAGTTAAAATGTTTATGTTTGCTTTATTTCTTTAATCTCTATCATATTTTATCAGATGTAATCATGGCAGTAAAAATTATGCTATCTTATGTAACAGAGTCTGGATGATAGGAATCATTGAAAACATTATTCAAATTTTTGCTTTTAATTTTTTGTATGATCTTTTTGCACTTGAAAGTCTCATAGTTAAGGAAGTCAATTTTTAATAGGTAAATTTATCAAAATATTTTCTTGTATCAGACTTTTGATGACAGAAGTACAGAAGTACTGATCGTTTCGAAAAACCGGTTCATACAAAAATGAAAACAAGTTAGGGTCAGTGATGTTTGAGATATTGGTTAAAATATCAAACTACAAAAAAAAAAAATAATGAAAAAAAGTGAAAAGAGCGAAGTTCATTTTATGCATAAAATGGGCTTTTAAGGATTAACATTCTGTTCTATTTCGACTCAAGAGACTTAGTGCTTTCATTTTCAGTTTAAAGTTCAAGTTTAGGAAAACATGCTTTATGAAATATTTTGGAATTTTACGAAAAACGGGTAAATTGGAGTACTGCTCCCTTGCAGAGCAAAACGATATGCTTTGGTGAAACATGACGTTATATATAAATATTCCATGTAGTTGAGTGTAACATTGAAAATTTTTAACTCAAAAAACAATGTCAACCGAGGCGCAGCCTCGGTTGACAATGGTTTTTTAGGGGTGAAAACTTTCAATGTTACACTCAACTACAGGCAATATTTATTATATTATGGTTTAAACAAATACATATAACAATGAACCGCTCGCGCGTAAATTTTGCGCAGTTGCTATTTTTGGAATATCACCCCTCGTTAAGCAATGTTGACTGTTGCTACGCTGAAGGGCGAGGCTTCATTATTCAGCGGGTAATAGTATTTTTTAACAAATGTTTCCAACTAATCAGATTTAAGTAATTTATATGAAAGTATAATATAAAGAATTGTTAAAAATGCATGATTCATTATGTATTAACAAAACTCCGCCAAACGTTGTAAATTAGAACGGCAGAAGTGCAGTACCGCAGAAACTGTGAAGGGGATAATATATATGTATATTTTTGCAAAGTCTATTGAGTTAATGTGACAATGTGTTCTTAATATAAACATTAAAATCCATATTGAATATCCCTAGCATATAATAGCGGAAAATATTCCCTGAATAAGAAGAAATATTTAATAGACTAAGAAAATTACATTTCAAGTGGTGACAACGGGCAGCTGGTAATAGTTAAGTTAAATTTCCTGCAATAACAGACGATCAGATTACACATGCTATCCGACCAGATTTATACACATCGGGAAGCAGGGTAAGATTAACAGATTAACAGTGTACAGTATATCGACTGATCAGACAATAGATCTTAAATAGGTGTGTCCACCAGTCCCCGGTCAACTAACAGGAAACTATACATACACAACGTTCACTTACAGATTTTTATGATCAAATATTTTTTACAAAACATTAATTTAACACAAGAATGTGATAAATTTAAAATTATGATTCTTTGTAAAATGACATTTATTTTTATACACCTTATGATACACAAAGAATTTTTCACTGAACAAGATATTCTAGATTCTTTTTTTTCATACGTACCTGTAACTCTTATGGAAGGATTGTCACCAAATTTTAGACGCAAAAACCGTCAATATCCACAGCATATTTAAATGAAATAGAATCTGTTTTTTGTCATTTTACTTTTTCGATGATAGATTTTTGTGTTTTATCTATAATTAATTTAATTTCAATCATGATTTAATGCTCATAAATCTTTGAGTAACAGAGCGAAAAATTAATTACATCAATCTAAAAGCCGAACTCAACGGTTTAGAAATATTTTAAAATGTGATATAAGCCTTTTAAAAAGATCCATAAATAAAATTGTTTATATTTTGATTAATAAATCAATTCAGGACTATTGAAACGTTCAACAAAATAAATACTTTTACAAGTCTAAACAATTTAATGTAACCAAGCGGAGATGGAAAACACAGGTTCAGTTTATGAATTTATTAGAAAAAGAAAAAGCAATGGCAGATCTACAAATACAAAAACATATATACAATATCATAACACACATAGACAGTGAGACAAAATATTTTTATTTCCTATTCACCTAAAAAAATAAGAAAATTTGAGTTTACTAAGCCCAAAACGTCATTTTCATAGTTTAAAATACATTTCTTTCAAAAATATGAAAAATACTTGAGATTATAACTTGGACTTAATAAATAAAATACAAATATTTAATAGACTAAGAAAATTACCTTTCAAGTGGTGACAACGGGCAGCTGGTAATAGTTAAGTTAAATTTCCTGCACTGACAGGGATGGGCCCATGCTTCAATATATATAGCAGGAAAAGCGGTTTAAAAAGGGGGTACAAATTTACTGGCAAATGAAATTTTGTGAGTAGAATTCATAAATGGAGACTACTACCAGATATGGCATAAAGTAAATTATGACTCAGTAAGTTATTCAATATAGATAAAAAAAATATTTTAAATAAATATGACACCTGCCACATACTCCCCAGCTTTAAATTTAGCGTCTCGATAAATGAAAAATATATATTCAATCAAAATACATTTTTCAATAATAGCCACATACTCTCCAGAAAAATATACATGTATATGAACATCAAAAGTACAAAAAGTTTTTGCACAAATAATAGCGTTATTTTAGAAACATATCTCGTCACATTACGGCGGTTAATGGTTTTCTGGCAGCCATCGTCTGACACAACACTAACGGCATTTCCTGAAATATTCACAAAACGATACACAGCAGAGTCCCATGAATCTTGGATTTGTTTCTGCCGCGGATTTGACGGTTTCGAACATACACTTTGTCATCAATATTCAATTCCGGGTCAAAGGCTTTTCTGTCGTTGGTCGACTTCCTGTTTTTGGCTATCAGAGACGTATGATCACTAGCTTTGTCGAACGCGTATTCTAGTCGATCCTGGTGAGATTTGATCCATTCATCAGTCATCACTATCCAAAGCTCCAAGTAGAAAATCGATGGGTATCTTGGGATGACGTCCAAACATAAGATAAAATGGGCCGTATCCGGTTGTTGAACTCTGTGTTGCGTTTTAGGAAAATAGTAATTCGGGCAGATGTTTTGGCCAATGTCGCTTTCGGTCAGGTGTAAGACTCTTCAATAAGTTGTGTAAGGTTCTATTCAATCTTTCACACTGGGCGTTTCCTTCTGTGTGGTAAGGTGTGGTTCGAGATCGTGTAATTCCATACATCCTACACAGTTGAGCAATGCTATTTGCTTCAAAATGTCGGCCTTGATCCGAATGAATACGATCAGGAACACCATACTTGAAGAACCATTCGTTTAAAAGAACATTTGCAACAGTATCTGCTTCCTGGTCCTTTGTTGGAACAGCTTGCGTAAATTTTGAAAAGACGTCAGTCATCACAAGAACGTTTTCTTTTCCATGCGCTGGTTCCAAAACAGTAAAATCGATTGCTAGAATTTGCAGAGGTCTAGATGCGATGAGATGGCTCATTGTAGTGAGTAAAGTTGGTTGAGGCATCTTGGAAATTACACAACGTTCACAACGCTTACAATAATCCTTCACAGAATTGAATATTCCAGGCCAATAGCATCTTGAACGAACAGCAGAAAATTTTAGCTATATCCCTTGATGGCCCAAGTTGTCATGACAACTGATAACACTTTTTCACGCAATGATCTGGGAAGAATAAGTTGTTTTAAATCCCTAGGATAGGATCTGTTACCACTCTGTAAAGAATTCCTTTCACAGTTACAATTTTATCCCACTGTCTTACTAATGTAATCACAGATCTTGGTAATTTTCTGATTTCTGTTTTTGTTGGTTTAGATCCTTTATTGAAAATCTTCAGAAATGTTGCCAAGTTTGAATCAGCAGACTGAAAAGACTGTATTTCATTGGGTTTAAGAGATGGAAAAGTGTCGTAAACTTCATTCACAATTACACTTGAAATACTTTGTTTCTGTAGATCCGAGGGTAGTTTCGTAGAATTGGAGAACTTCTCTAATAGAATCTCTAAATCACTTTGCCGTGATGAATCATAAGGATCACTGATACGTGAAAGAGCATCTGCGTTTTCGTTATGGCGGCCTGGTCGGAATTTCACATCAAAGTTAAACAAAGCCAACTTTGAAATCCAGCGTTGTTCAATTGCACTGAGTTTTGATGTGTTAAGGTGACACAACGGGTTGTTATCATTGAACACTGTGAATTTTGATCCCAATAAGTAATCTTTGAATTTTTCCGCTATTGCCCAGGTTAATAAGTAATAGTAATTCCAGTTTTCGAGATCTATAATTTTGCATGTTTCTTTCACTTGGTATCAAGGATCTGCTAGCATAAGCGATGACATGTTGTTTTCCGTCTTTGACTTGCGATAAAATGGCTCCTAAACCTAACATACTTGCGTCTGTTTCAAGAATAAACGGCTTTTGGAAATCTGCATATGCTAAGATAGGAGAACTCACGAGAAGCTTTTCCAATGTAGTAAACGCATTGTCACACTGAGAATTCCATATGTCTTCAAACAGTTTCCTTGGATTAGGTGTAAACTGTTGAGACAACTTGTGTAATGGCGATGCTATATTACTAAATCCTTTCACAAAACGTATATAGTATCCCGCTAATCCAAGAAATGACTTAAGTTCTTTCACAGTTGTCGGTTTTTAAAAATTTTGCACAGCACTTATTTTTTCTGGGTTCGTTTTGATTCCCTCGGAGGGTATGACATGTCCGAGATAACGAACTTCCCTTTGAAAAAAAATTGTACTTTGACATTTTCAATTTTAATCCATGTTTCCGGATGATTCTAAATACTGTCTCCAATCGCTTCAAATGTTCTGGAATGTCTCCTGAATAGACGATAATATCATCCAAAAACACAAGTAAAATGTTGAATATTTCATCCCTGAAGCAGTGTTGCATTTACCTCTGAAACGTCGCAGGGGCTTTGCACAAACCAAACGGCATACGAAAATATTCACACAGATCCATTGGCGTTGTGAATGCCGTTTTTTTTCGATATCATCTTCACGGAGAGCTACTTGGTTATAGCCACAGATTAAATCCATTGTCGAGAAAAATTTTGCATCGCATAAAGCATCAAATGATTCTTCTACTCTTGGTAGTTGATAATCATCTTTGTGAGTTTTGCTGTTAAGTTTACGATAGTCCAAACATAAGCGGAGCGAATCATCTTTCTTTCTGACTAACACAATCGGTGATGCGTATGGACTAGTGCTATCCCTTATAATATTGTTGTTCAACAATTTACGAATATGTGATTTCACTTCCTCATATTGTGATGGGGGTATTCGTCTGTAAGGTTGCACTATAGGCTGATCGTCTGTTGTCCGAATAGTATGTTTTATGGCTGTAGTATATCCAATGTCATCATCATTATACCCCCCGCAAACGAAGTTTGGGGGGGTATATAGGAATCACCTTGTCCGTCTGTCCGTCTGTCCGTCTGTCTGTCTGTCTGTCTGTAAACTTTTCACATTTTCGACTTCTTCTCAAGAACCACTGGGCCAATTTCAACCAAACTTGCCATAAAGCATCCTTGGGTGAAGGGGAATTTAAATTG
>PRKT01000888.1:106353-123726 GCA_003671525.1 Saccostrea glomerata | reverse complement strand
TTGACCCAAGGTCATTTGGGGAAGTTCAAGGTCACTGGAAGAAAAATTTTATAATTCGTGTCCGGTCTATATCTTTCTTATGGATAAACTTGGTAGGTTTTCATTTGACATAAAGATTGCCCATGACCCAAGGGTGTGTCATGACCTTGACCCAAGGTCATTTGGAGAAGTTCAAGGTCACTGGTAGAAAAATTGAAAATTTGTGTTTGACACATATCTTTTATGGATAAACTTGGTAGGTTCTCATTTCACACAAAGATTGCCCATGACCCACGGGTGTGTCATGACCTTGACCCAAGGTCATGTGGGGAAGTTCAAGGTCACTGGAAGAAAAATTTCATAATTTGTGTCCGGTCCATATCTTTCTTATTGATAAACTTGGAAGGTTCTTATTTCACTCAAAGATTGCTTATGACCCAAGGGTGTGTCATGATCTTGACCCAAGGTCATTTGGGGAAGTTCAAGGTCACTGGAAGAAAAATTTCATAATTCGTGTTTGATACATATCTTTATTATGCAAAAACTTACTTATGAAAAACCCAGCGGGGGGTATTTTGTCCCGATTGGACAGTTCTAGTTTTGAAAGAATACATCTTGATTTTTGTAGAAAAGGTTGCGAATATATTTCATCTGTGCAGGATCTAAATTCAACTTTTCTATTTCCGGTGGAATTTTGAAATCACTTGTCACTTCTCTGAATTTGTGGTTTCACTACACATAAATTCTTGTTGAACAAAAATCTCTTCAGTAATTCCATTTCTATTGAATTCGATGTTAGATGAATTTTCAAGTACATCGCAATTGACAAGGACCGCAACTCTTCTTCTGGGTGCTAATCACACATCGTCAGTACCAATATTTGCGATACGCAAGCACAGAAATCCACGGATCACTTTACTAAGAGTCCGGACAACGAGAGTGTTTGATGAAAAATGCTGAGTAGATGTTAAAGGTTCTACCATGGCTTCATACAGTCTTGGCATCTTTGGTGCTGTACCATTAATTGATAACAGTCACATATTTTCCCGGAATGCGTACTGGAGACTTTGCACAGACTTTAACTTATCCTATGACATCACGTTTAACATTTCTGTCACATGCTTTGAATTGTTCCTTTAATTTGTAATTTGCTGAAATTTTTTCAACTTTTTTTGTGTACTCTGCCCCGTGTTGCGTTTCTAATAGATTCTTACACAGTGAAATCGTGTTCATTCCTAGAATGGCCGGAATGTTTTCTTTATGCTGACGTGTATCTAAATCAACGGAATTTTTCACAACTAACACACACACTTGCTCTAACTGTTGACGCATGACTTTAATGATGACCTCGATGTATCCAATAAACGGTATAGAAAGTCCGTTAGATGCTTTCAAAGAAAACACAATGTCTGTATTTAATTTGGATGCTGACTTTTGATGTTTCTCATAAAATGATTCTGTCACTGTAAAAACTGATGATCCAGTATCAACTAAACAATTAACATTAACACCATTCATTGTCACATATACCGAAGGATTGATTGATTGTATATTGTTTTTACGTCCCTCTTGAGAATTTTTCACTCATATGGAGACGTCACCGTATGCCGGTGAAGGGCTTCAAATTTTGACCTATACTCGGCACTCAGGGCCATTGAGCAGTGAGGGTTCTTTATCGTGCCAGCGCCTACCGTGACACGGGACCTACGTTTTTAAGGTCATATCCGAAAGACCCGTGACTTTCACTTCTAGTGCCGAGCGCTTTGCGAAGGAACAGTCACTACCTCTGTTTACGTCTTAGGTTTGACGCGGCGCCGCGATCAAGAATCGAACCCGGACCTCCCGATCACGAAGCGAACGCTCTACCACTAGGCTACCGTGACCGGTACAGATACCGAAGGACATTTACCAACTGAATGTGTGTTACGAAGGGCTTTTGTTTTCCTGTTCAGAATTTGTAGAATCCGGTTTTCTTGGGCATTCATTAGCTTTGTGTCCCTACTTTTTGCATCGGTAACATATAAGCATGGTACATGTAAGTGGTCGATCATAATAATACCGGTTGTTGTCTAAGTATTTTTATTTGGAATTGACAGCTTTTGTTAAATTTTCTATCTGACACGATTGTTTCTTCAATGCGTCGGTAAGTTCTCTGATTTTCTTTTCACTTTCACTTTCCGTTTGCTTCGGTATTTTTTCTTTCGATAATTTAGTTTTCTTTTCACTCTCGGAAACCCGCTTTTTCTTCAATTGATTTCTTCTCCAGTGATTCTTGAAACGAGACTTCGCCATGTTCATCTTCTTCTGACCAGAGTATAGCCTCTTCTCTAAGTTCCCTAAATGTGATATCCAATTGCGTGCGCAGAATACGTTTTATATGTTTCCGTTGATACTGGTCTCTGACATTTTCTGAAAAGTGTTCACATAATTTTCTATCTTGGTTTCCGAAAACTGACGAGTCTTTTCGAGTAATTCTTCTTATGATATCCATCAAACCGTAAAAATATTGACGCCGTGTTTCAGTTTCATTCTGTTTTTTTGTCAATAAATTTCTTTTGTAATTTAATAGCACTGTCTCTATCACCTAAAACATCCCGCAAAATTTTAACCATATGTACATGTATCTCTTCAAAAAAGATAAATGTCAGAAACGGAAATTGCATACAACAGAAATAAATCACATACTCACAAAATCTTTTTTTTTTTTGAAATCGAGAATAGGACAACAAAACGGTTTCTGAAATCTGCAAATCTAAATTTAACATGCTCTACAATTGCAAAGTCTGTGCATAGTGATACACATAATTTAATAACTTTTACATGTACATATATCACATTGTGTAACTTTAGTTGAGTGTTTTCAATCATCTTCTTTTAGTAATAAAACATGATATTCTTGTATAATAGAAGATACATGTATAAAGAGGACTATGGGCAATTTTATGCATAGTTAACCAAAGCAATTATGCTAAGAAAAAACAGAAATCAATTTAAAAATAACGTATTTAGACTTTACTGAAGATTGTTTAGAAAAAAAATAGTTTATATGGACAACATGGTTCTTAAAACGACAATAAAAGTATACAGGCAAATGTTTGGTACACTTTTTCATGATCAGAAAAAAATCATTCTTTTGGAATAGCTGAACAAGATACTATCTTGTGGATAAATCTCCAACGGGTACTTTTTAAGGAAATCAAGGATATACATTGTATACTGCGTTATTGTACTATTAATACCCTTAGATCATGATGAAATATAAATTATTCAAGGACCTGTTATAAAAAAAATACAAAACTGTTAGTATGTAAATTTCAGGGTCAAAGAGAAACTTCCATCAACAACCTTTCAATATTCAATGCTACAATATTGCAGTGATGTACATGTATACTATTGTAAATCTTAGATTTCTATGCCCAAAAAAGTGTCACATTAAAATATTACGCAATACAGTTAAGGTGCGCAATGGAAATATCGACTAAATTTTGTATTTAAAAATGTATTCGTAATCGGGATGGCGATTATTTTTAGTACATTATTTATATCGGATAATTGTTATTATGATTAATAGCTTCATATCGAAGACGATTATGTTTTATATTTAGACTAGTCACGTGATGCAGCAGTCACGCGATTTAAGCACATTGACTTGAAGTACTGATGTTACATATAAATGTCACTAGTGCAAGGGCATAACTAAATTAAATTTCCAAGTTTAGTACATAAATATTTTCAACACGCATTGTAGTTTCTAAAAAGTGCTGTGTTACAACGCGAAATGTAATAACAACGCGAAATGTAATAAACCTGGATTATTACATTTTGCGTTATTACATTTTGCGTCGAAATTAACGCAGAATGTAATAACGCAAAATGTAACAACGCACTTTTGAGGATTATTACGTTTTGCGTTATTACATTTTGCGTCGATATCAACGCAGAAAGTAATAACGCAAAATGTAATAATATAATTTTTGGATGATTACATATTGCGTTATTACATTTTGCGTCGAGATTAAGCAAAAGGCAAGAACGCAGAAAGTAATAATAACACTTTTTTTTTCGTCAGCTAGATTGAGTACAATTTCCAATAGTGTAGTGACCGATGAAAATAAAATAATAAAAAAGATACATGCAATCTCTTTCAATTAATTAATTTTATGATGTATTGATTTAATTATCTACATGTATTTAATATCAGTACTTTTTTTAAAATCAGTTTAATAAATGTTTTCAAATTATAGGTAAATTAGAAACGTGCACCTGTGGGCAGCATTGTTGGGGTTTTGACCAGTGTGCTTTTGTGTTTTTTTGATAGTCAAATGCAATGAATCTAAAAAAAAAACCTATTTATTTGTACTGGCAGGTGTGAGTATATAGCGGGAAGGGGTTTATTGACAAATGTTCCGTGCAAATCACCAGGACTGCAGACATGCAAAAACAAAATTCTCTCTTTCCACCCAATAAGAAAATGGATTGTTTCTGCATGTCCACAGTAATACAATAATAAACATACAAAGTAAACACCCCACCTTATCCCTGCACCTCACATACACATCTAAATTGTTAACCAATATATACATTGTACGTACATATCAAGAAATTGTAATGAATCTATGGTCAATCTTTGGTACAATTAAATAAATTTTGTGTTATTGGTTAGAAATTTAATAAGACTATCAAAACTATGCAAATCAAAGTTAAATTAACTCTGTATAATTAAGTACAGTGTATTCAATATAACTAAAACCAGAGTCAGAAAAAACGATACATTTAAATGTATTTATTTCCTTGAAAGCCCTACCGTTGGTCTCATTGTTTTAGTTCTAAATATTATTACAGCGTATTTCCCATGTTGGTTACATGTACATATTTAAATCAATTTTATGTTCTTTTTTGTTATACATAATCAAAGTAATTATATTTTGTTTAATTACAAATCGTTTTATTACATTTTGCGTTGTCTTCAGTGCAAAAATAAAATGACGGAAAATGTAACAACAAAAAAAGCACGTAATTACATTTTGCGTTGATCTCGACGCAAAATGTAATAACGCAAAATGTAATAATCTTAAAATCATGTTATTACATTTTGCGTTATTACATTCTGCGTTGATTTCAACGCGAAATGTAATAACGCAAAATGTAATAATCGAAGTTTATTACATTTCGCGTTGTTATTACATTTCGCGTTGTAACAGTGCTGCGATCCTGTCTAAATTCTGCAATTTCATTGTTAAAATTATACTTGTATGACCGAACGTTATATTTTTTGCTGGTCAGCGGCATGAAATATTGATAATATAAAATTATTTTTAAGATTTCATCAGGATCGCAGCACTTTCCAGATACCTTAATAGTTCTGTAGTTGAAATGTAAAAGCTTACTTTGATCCATAGAGTGTATGCCCTTGCACTAGATCGATTTATTAAGACCTCCCATATTACCCTCCGAGGTACTTGCATACAATTATATGGCAGTGTCAATTAAATACGTAATGCACAGAAAATATATTAATAAAATAGTAAAGAAGACATTAAATTCAAGTTATTGTCCCATATAATATCTGTAAATAGTGTTTTATTTAATTAGAGAATACATATTTTGTTGAGAAAATATTGCTGAATCTGTCTCTCACTGCATACAAACTACGTCACGTTGTAAGAAATGACGTCATATTGACAAGTGTATTGCGATCAGTGACTTGTTTATAACTTGTTATGTGGGATTTAACTAACGACAAAACGACACGCTGTAGTAAGTTTTTATGTCGTTTGATGATTTCTTACTAGTGAAATTAGCAGATAAACTCATTTTGTGGTATAGATAGTTTTCGATCACGTGACCTCCGCCCTCCCAAATAAGGACGGCGGCCATGTTGGAGGTATAACCGGAGGTCATTCAGTTACTTCAGTCGAGCAGAAAATTATGTAAATATGGTAAACTTTTGTGCTATCATTGGCTGCTCGAACACCGCGGGGAGGGACAAAGTGTCATTCTATAGATTACCGGCAACAATAAACAATCAGGGGGAGAAAACGTATGAATTATCGGAAAAACGAAGGAGAATGTGGCTATCCCGAATAAGTAGGGCAGATTTGGCACCGTCTTCATATCCCTATGTGAGAATCTGCTCGGATCATTTCGTTACAGGTATGTAAATTAATTTTTGTTTTGGTGTTGAAATCAAGCATTGCAAGATAAATGAATATAGATAGTAGGCCCAATGTCCTCATTGTAATACACTAACAAGCTATGTTGTTTTTCTTTTTTTGCGGAAACGGAAAACTTGAAATTTAGTAAAGAAAATTATATGTTTGCAGACATTTTTATGTCATTTGATTTAAATTAATGAGCCAACAGATTTATAAATATGAATAGTTTTTTTAAAAATGTGTTTATTTTGTGTACTATTACAGAAAAGAAGGAAGGGATAAGAGAGATGTTTATTACTCAAAATTTTGTTTATTTACAGGAAATCCTTCTTCTCTCTATCAAGACTGTGATCCAGACTGGGCACCTTCCAAAAACCTAGGCCATGGGAAGAGCCAGCCAGTGCAGCCTACACCAGACCGAACCATCAGAGTAAAGGGCAGAGTAGAGAAGAAGGAATATTTTGAAGCAGCAAGGTCCTTGATTTCCTTATTCGAGAGACGAGGAACTGAGGATGACGAGAACCCTCCTGAAGAACCTGAACAATCTTCAGAGTTAAGTACAACTAATGAAAGTGGCTTGTCATCACAGTCCAAACTGTGTCAATGTGGAGTTACAATTTCTACCATGGAGACAGAAGTGAACCGCCTAACTGTGGAAAACAATTCCCTGAAAGAACAACTAAAGAGTACTACCCTGACAGAGGAGACCTTCAGAGAAGATAATGAAAAAGTAAAGTCATTCACAGGCTTACCTTCCTTTGCCATACTCATGACTCTTTATGCGTATGTGGAATCGGTTCTAGTACAGGGATATAACAGTGCACTTTCCAAGTTTCAGAAACTTATTCTGGTGCTGATGCGTTTAAAACTTAATTTACCAGTTCATTATTTAGCAGACAAATTTAGAATTTCATCTAGTACTGTGTCTAAGACATTTCTTATCACTCTGCATGCCATGTACATAAAACTACAACCACTAATTTACTGGCCAGCTCAAGAAGAGAGAAGAAAGACAATGCCAATGGAATTCAGGAAGTATTTTGGTTTAAAAGTAGCTGTGATCATTGATTGTTTTGAACTTTTTATCGAGAGACCCTCAAACTTGGAGGCAAGAGCCCAAACCTGGTCACAGTATAAGCATCACAATACTGTGAAGTTCCTGATTGGCATTTCTCCACAAGGTGTTATATCATTTATTAGTAACGGCTATGGTGGGCGTAGTCCAGACAAATTCATAACAAATGACTGTGGTTTTCTAGAGAAGTTAGAATACGGAGACATTGTACTCGCAGATAGAGGGTTCGACATTGCCGAAAGCCTGGCACAAGTTAGTTGTGAGTTGCGAATACCAGCTTTCACGAAGGGAAAAAGCCAGCTCTCAGCATTGGACGTTGAAAGGACCAGGAAATTGGCACATGTAAGAATACATGTGGAACGTGTCATTGGATTAGTACGCAACAAATACAAAATGTTACAGGACACTGTTCCATTAGACTATTTGGTGTCAACTGAGGGGTCGAGACCTACCATTGATAAAGTAGTGACAATGTGTTGCGCTCTGACAAACATGTGTAAATCTGTAGTGCCATTTGAGTGATTCAACAAAGTTCAAACTGAGTGATTGCCCATGTGTTCTCTATTACTGTGCACTCTATTGTGATATATATTATTATAATTTATTTATTGAACATGTTGAAATAGTTGATTCCTATTTGTATATGTACATGTTTGTGCATTTTCGCGTAATTTGCTGTATTTTGTGTTGAAACAAGCTGGCCCAAGGACTGATTGCTACAATGAACTGTCAGATTAATAATTCTTTAAATGTAGTCAGATATAAATGTAGATCTGGTACCTAAATTTATGTTCCACACTGTTCTACTCAATATATGCTATTCAAAATACTTAATAAAAGTTTCTCTCTAAATTGTCTTTTTCATTTGACCAGGAATAATTAAATTTCATGACATAGGATGAACTCATTTAATTGCTTTAGTACTGTGCAAGTCATTTGAAATCTTAAAATTGAGCTATGTAGACTGGATCATGACTGGTTTATATATAGCTTTTCCATAGGAAAATGGTAACTGCAACTCTCTTTTAAAAAATTACTTGAAGTTGCTGACTGATCATTTTTCCCAGACCCAAGCATTTCTTAAGATATGGCTTGGTACCATATTAATTATCTCTCTTTTAAAATAAGTACTGTATATCTACTCAAGAAAAATGTAAGTCAGCAACTACTAGGAATTTTTTAAAAAGACTGACCTTGTGTCAATTTGTTGATTTCTAAACTGTGCAGATAATTTATCAAGAAAACTTCAATGATTGTATCATTTATTATGATTGACAATGCAAAGATGAAGAACATCATTAACTTAGAACTGCTTCTAAAGTAATTGGAACAAGATGAAAAAAAATCAAATATTCCCTATGATTATAGTAAACACACACTGATACAATCATCAATTATTTGAATGTCTCAAGGTAAAGAATTTCATAAATACAATAAATTAATATCATACATGATAATTATTAATTGACTACTGAAAGTTTGAAATTCACAGTTTTTGTTCAGGCACAGAATTATTTTTTCTAAATGACACATCACTTCCTGACACACTTTCTCTTGCTGCGGAACTCTGGAAGGCGACTACAATCTGGACAGCACCATTTACCTTTTGGCAATTTTGACTTGGTTAGTTTTAGGCAAGCTAAATGGAACCATTGATAAGAACAGTTTTGGTTATCACAGGCCACCATAGTATCAGTTTCGCCTCCCCTGCAAATGCAGAAAACGTCATTACTGGTAGTTGCGTGATCCGTGTTGTTGTCCTGTCGCACTGCCAAAGGAACAGGCATATTCTGGCGCGTATAGAACCTACCAACTAGCTCGGGCATCACTGCCATTTGGTGAAAGTTTGCCGCTTTCATTTTCATCTCATCCCACAATTCACTGTTTGCCTGTAGTTTCTCCATATAAATCTCCTTCTCTGTCCACACAACAAAATCGGCATAATCTTTGTCACACAAGTGGATTTGTGCCTGCACTTGGTAATAATACGGATGGTTTTGCTTTAATCGACGCCCAGTTGCAGTTTCTTCTAGGCAAGAATTCTTTTCCTTCCAAGCGTCAAGAGAGGAGAATCGCACACAAAAGGGACATTTTATCTCCAAGACTCCTTGCCCACAACAGTCACAGGACACAAGACCATCAGGTGAAGCACCAAATAAAGGATACTCAGGGTGGAGGAAAAGTCCTGTCGTTTCCACTGTGAAATTGGAATGGAACCTTCTCATGCCCTCACAATATGCTTCACGTGCATCCTTCTCGTGATCACATCCCCATGCAGTAGCTTTTGATTGGAACTTTGTTGTCTCTGGGTAGCAAATAGCTCTCACTAGACTCTCAGAGGGTGCTGCTGGACTACTGTGACACACTGCATGCATCCTAGAAGCTGTTATACGTCCGCATCTGAATCGATTCCACAGTTTATTTTCAGCTTGCTGTCTAGTTGCCTCTTCAACACTCTCAGCTTCATCTTTTGACACCGTTACTTTCACATTTGCACAATGTTTCATAACGTCACTGTAATTTGCACGAAGCAAATCATCCTCCACGAGATCACTTAGCAATTGTGGAAATTTTTCTTTTACAGCTTGTGGAATGAATGGTTGTTGGAAAGGGTCACGAATACTCAGAATGGCTGACTGTGCTCCGGTCAAACTTAACTTCTGTAAGAAATCATTCAACTCATTTTCAGTGGGTGGCTCCACCAATCTATGTTGCATACTACCCCGTCTTGCCGTAGGTGTGTCACTGAATTGACTGTCCACTAACTTCTTCTTTGATTTTGCAGATGTGAAGTCAATGTTTTCAATTTTGGCATACTGTACACCTTTCAATGATGCTGGCAGCCAGTAAGCTTTAGTGTCAGTAACAGTTCTTGATTCCCTCACTTTCACTGTTGCCTCAATAGAAAACAACATAGCTGCAATATGTGTACACGCTTCTCCCAACCCTGCAATACAGTTACAATGAGCAGCTAAAACTTTTCCCTCTTCCTGAATTATGGCCCATGGACTCAGTGGGGTCTCACTCAATCGTTGTGAATGCATAACCTAGAAAGAGGTCAAGAGATTATAGAGTATGTTTTTAAAATAATTTATTTTCATAATGGTTTAATATTTTTAAATAAAATTATATATGAAACATTAAGTTCAAAAATGCATGTACATTAAATAATTGCCATTAGGCCTAAGTACTGATGCCCCATACCACAATATAATACATATGAATATATACATTGAAGAGTCTATGTCTATTTTATGTACATGTTTATATAGGTATGTCTAAATGTTTTGTTTTCTTTTTTCCCTTTTTCTGTCAACTGTATTTTAGGCCTTTCTCTTGTAATCTTGTACTCTTTATGCTCATTCGGGCACTGAATTAGTAATAAAACATATCTTATCTTATCTCTATGAAATATAAACATCAGAAACACTGAGTACTGAGCTAGGATGCATTAAAATGTATGCTCCATCTAAAATGTCTTACATTTGAGTCTATAAGGTTTTATTTTTGTTTATGTACACTGAATGAGCACTATTGAAAGGATTTTTTTTTATTAGAACCAGTATTATAAACATTCGTTATTTTGTTACATTTCAAAACAATAATAAGTCATCATGGTCATGTGATGAGAAAATTCAAGACCTATAGTATTTAACAGTTACCTTGCATGTGTGTAGGCACAGGCCGTTGATCTCACAGACGGAGACATCCCGAACCCATCCACTTACAAACTGGTTGTATGATTCCAACCCCTTGTACGACTTTAGCTGGTCCAAGGTATATGCACTCGTACTAAATAACAAAAAGTTCACAATATCTGTGTACGTAACACTGGCCCATTTTTCAATGTCTTTCGACCAGTTCTGCTTCTCGATGGTATAGGGATCTTTCTTATCAATCAAGGCTATCTTATCATCATATCTTTGCTTAGAAATTTTATCGAGTTGATCACGGTAAGTCTCTGTACATTTTTCAGCTTTCGACGCCATTTAACACGCTTGTAAAGTTGTAAACACAAAACTATATTTAACCTTATTATGTAAACTCCACCTCCGGTTATACCTCCAACATGGCCGCCGTCCTTATTTGGGAGGGCGGAGGTCACGTGATCGAAAACTATCTATTTTTAAGAGATGTTGTATGACGTATATTGTGTACGATGTCATAGTCAATTTTCCCGTACAAATTAGGCTCCGCCTCCTTTTTGTAACCTTAACTGTGCTGCGTATGCGAAAAGGTGTTGATACAAAACTTTCAAATATATGGAAAATGATGCATGCGTGTTGTCTACATACACTATATTAAAACTTGTTGACTGTCGTCTGCTTTTTTATCCGGTGAAACACTAAGTGGTTGAAGTACTCATTCACTCATAAGACTTCGTTTTGTTGTGAATACGCCATATTTGTTTTCTATGTGTTTATGGTTTTTCAGCAATTGACTATTTATGAAGCTTTTACGTTGTAAAGCTTAAAGAAAAATGTGCCTACAGTAACACTTGTAGATATGTTAAATGGACTTTAAAAAAATGAATGGTGTTTATATCTGGTTTTTGCTGACAGCACTGATTTGCCGGATTGTAAAATGCGTAAGTTTATTTATAGAAATACTTTAAAAGTGTATGAATACCGACAGACCTACGAACGACCTTGAAATATAATGGACATATATATCAGAACTGGTGAAGTGACATCACCAGAGAATGCCCGATAAATCGGACGCATATCATAGCGACCCGGACGTCTTTCTAATTACAAGTGTTTTTAAACTTCAAATTAAACATGTAACACAGTGAATATTTAGTGTTTGCAATTTTAGTTGTAATGCTAGTTGTTTTTTTTCTCCGCTTTCTTAATTTTTACGACTTCTTAACTTCACTGATCAGATATATACATATGGTAAAATGCATGCCTGTGTTTAAAAAGCTCAGTATGAGGAGTATTTTCCTTCCTGGTGACACCACGTAAGAACTGCTTGGCATAATTGTGGAAATAAGGATGACATTATATTCTCTAATTTTCTTGCAAAAGACTTGATATTTTTAATCCGTTGAAGAGTCTTCTCAAGGCCCTTGTATCGTTTTAGTCTGCCCCAACTCCGTCGATGCATTTTAACGCTCCACCTACTGCAAATTTACACCTTTACTATATAGACGTTTGAGGTTCTTGAGCACTACAAGATTTCTTATGCGAATCTTAATCTATATTGTCATTCTCAACCAAAGGAGAGGTCTGCACGTCTAAACTTTTATTCACTTTATTCTAAACACGATTCCGAGCTGACGCTTTATCTTATAAAATACCATAACGGTTTAAACAGAATTTGTTTAGTTACTATGTTATAAGGAAATTACTAAAAACAAACACTTCATCGTGAACAAAGAAATAACTTTATACAGAATAAAACATACATATAGAAAAGACCCCCTTTCTTAATTATTTATAAGGAATAATTGATTTGACTTAGTTAAAAAACCAAACCATTTTTTTTTAGTTTTAATTAAAAAAAATTAATACCAAATAAACTCTTGGGAAGAGGACGAATGAATTAACGATATTACCCCCTTCCCAGTCAGTTGAAGTCTTTAGCGTGTATGATATAGATTTAAAATTGTCAGAGGAAAAAACTGACTTTAACCTCTATAGTAAAAGTTCTGATGATCATTGGTCAATGACAGCAATCAATTTCTATCTTTATTTACTACATTTCTAAAATGCGTTATTTCATCTGAACACACATTAACTATAATCAATAATGCAAAAACATACTTGTTAATTACAAGCAGGATTCATTGAATATTGTCTCTAACATTTCCGATGAAAATATTCATAAATGTTTATTAATGGTTTCAACCATAGTGTACGAGGGGTTATCAAAAAGTTCGTGGACTGAGGCTATAAAGTTAGTACTATGCAGTCTGTGCTTTCAACATTTATATGGAACATAAAACAACAAAAAATAAAGAAATGTTGAAAATTTTAGCTTGATACGTTAATTATTTGCCAAATTATTATAAAATAAATCCGACATTATATGATCACCCGGCGCTGCCGTCGTTTATTTTCATGACGTCCGATAACCTCATTGTTTTTTCAATGTCCTCTTCTTCTACATCATGTACTTTTTAGGATGAGATTCCCTGGAGCTGAGTAAGGACTTAATCCCGCCTTGTTTATATGACTTTAAAATGTCATGAACAGCGGCTTTCAATGAATATAATATTCTAAATGGATTTATACATTGGGGAGATCCTCGCTTGATTGTGCCAGTATACTTTGCTTTTGGGAGTTCAATACCTACAACATATGATCAACGTCAATGATGGACGCGATTGATTTTTCACACTTTGATTACAAATCGACATTAACTGTGTATCCCTTTTCTCTCTGAATCTATTTTGACATTAAAAGACAAGTATTCTGGATGCATATTATTTCTCTGTAGCCAGTTTAAACATTTCTTAGGTCTATATAAGTTTTTTTTCAGGGGCAAAACTTGATAGAATGTTGAAAAAAGAAACCCCTCCCCCCTTTTGCCGTCATTTTCAAGGCCTCATTTACATGTAGTTGGACATTCCATGTTAAATTTACGATAAAATTTCATAGAACTTCCAGAATGAAGTGAAAATTTCATATTTTATGGAACAATTGTGTCCCGACACACACCTGAATTAATTGGATTTTTGGATGTCAAATGTTTATATCAAAAGAGTTTTTTCTCAGTCACATATAGGTCGCAAAAACGTCGTTTTCGAGGTTGCGCCGCCTGGACATACCATTGCTTACAAAAACATTACTAATTTATTAAAAATTAAAATTTATGATTCATGGTTCATTCTTTAGATAGAAAAGATGATGCTGAATAGATATTTCAAACTTCACTGATGTAACTAAAGCGGTTTTAATTTTATGGCTCTAGTCCACGAACTTTTTGATAACCCCTCGTACTTGAGAAAATTCATATAAGTACATTTTTTTATTCTCGTATTAACCTCTGAAGCTAAAAATAAAGGTTTCTTGTTATCCATTTCTTTTCACAGATAAATTACATACCACATGTTTAAATCATCTGAAAAACAATGCAAAAAAATATGATAACATACAATTTTTATTATAGAAAAATCACATGATCATTATTATATTCAGTAAACCGTAAGAATTGTTAAAAAAAATTCTACTACCTTATGGAATAAAGCATTACTTAGCATAATTATATATTGCGCATTTCCACAACAGAGAGATGCAAGTTAAGGACTTACATAGTAAACTGAAATTGAAACTGAAACTTGTTTATTTGATTAAACGTCTATTTTTATATGGACATATTCAATGGCGCTGTGTAAAATATGTATAATAAATATAAACATATGATATATACAAATATACATGGATTGATTGATTGTATATTGTTTAACGTCCCTCTCGAGAATTTTTCACTCATATGGAGACGTCACTGTATGCCGGTGAGGGGCTTCAAATTTTGACCTTTACTCGGCACTCAGGGCCATTGAGCAGTGAGGGATCTTTATCGTGCCAACGCCTGTCGCTGACACGGGGCCTCGGTTTTTAAGGTCTCATCGGAAGAACCAACAACAACCCTCACTTCAATGTACCGAGCGCATGGCGAAGGAACAGTTGCTACCCATTTTAACGACTAGGTCAGTCGCGGGCGAGATACGAACTCACGACCTCTCGATCACGGAGCGAGCGCTCTACCGACTGAGCTACCGTGAACGCTCAAATATACATGGATACATGAAAAGTAATAATTAAAATAAACCATTAAAGTAGCTTTTTATTTTTTTTTAAATTCATGATTAGATTTTGCTTTTTTATGTACAAATATAATTTCATACAAATTATTAGGTAGGCTTCCTCTTTGTTTTTATACTAACATCGACTACAGAATGTTCCGTCTACTTCATCTATACATAGGGTTTATGGCTGGTGTGACCGGTAAACAGGGGACACTTCATTCTCCTAAGCACTTAGTTCCACATCTGGAATTTACAGGATATATGTTTTATGCCCTCCGCACATATGTGTACTGTTTATAGATTTCGGAAATCGATCACCGTAATAACCTAATTTCCAGTTTTCTCTTACATACATGTATTTTCAGAATAATCTTAATCACTCTTTCAATAACAATTTACAAACATTGCTAAACCGCATTCCCCTTATAATATGTGCAAAGGAATGCCAGCTTATTAATAGTGAGTATGGCTGTAGGACACCCCTCCCCACCTAATGTTTCCGATGTTTACAGTACCAACCAGACCAAATATGATCTAAAGCAGTAGCAGAGCAGATAAAGCGACTGCTTTGTCAGCCAAATTGTGAACATATAACCTTTAGTGTAATTGATCACTGGGATGTTTTATTCCTTATATTTGGTGGTTATATTGACCTTGTTTGAGAATATAATGTGTCATTGGTTTGTACTTTGATTGTTGTGCTGTTTACAAATTGTTAGGCTTTTGATTTGATGATGAATTTGAATGTTCTGTCTACTTGATATTTACCTTAAGGGGAGACAGGGAACATGTCACATGACTAAAAAGACACATTACGTCATAATCAGTGATGATAAAACAAACAGGTCTTGTGTAATTTAATTGTAAATTCTAAAATCGTTTTTTAAACATTAAATTTTAGAAATTATTATTAATAAACTTTTTTTAAAATCTTGCCATCATTTAGATATTGTGAAGTTGCCCAATCCACACATTTGTTTCTCTTTTTTACCCTGCAGTCTGACGTCAGTGACGTCATAGACGTAGTGTTTGAATTCTCAGTGCAGCGAGATCAAGAACACACATCCGTCATGATCAGTTTTATTTCATAATAAACAGGTCACAGTCAATGTATCATGATAAATTTCTGAAGCAGATTTTTGTTAATTAATATTTTTTCGTGTTCAGTAGCAGAGATTCTCTCTACTTAGATAATTTTGAATGTTTATGTTTTCGTGTGTCGTCACAATTGATTTCTCGGACTCAGAAAAAACAAACGTGAAGCGTTTTTATCATGCTTACGTTTAATTCAACGACGTCATGTGCGATATTGAGGTAAGCTTCACCCTGTGATATTTATGCAGTTAATAATTACAATGAAGGACTGACATTCAATCATAAATTTAGAAATATTTATTGACAGATTTTTTTCCAAAGAGGTTTTTGCCGTTGAATCTGCCTTGAAAAATGCAGAAAGTATCCCACCCAAATACTTTATAAAATTAAAACAACTGCTTTCAGATAATTTAAATACTATGAGTATTCTGAAATATTTGAGTATATAGTGTTATCTATCATGTTTATCGTTTGTGCGTAACAATTCGCATTAGGGACTCCGTTATGGGCCCGTAAACATGAAGTATCTAAACTAAATACAAACTCTAAACAGGGCAGTATTTGTGGGGCGATATCTTTTAAATTAGTCAAGAAACCCCATGACAGGATCGTTTTAAAATGTTAAGTACATTAACAAAATTTCATTTTTCTCAATTAAGTATTTTAGACCCCCCTTTTTCCCAATACAACTTTCACTAACATAATCTATGCTTGAACCCTGTACCAATTTACACGATTATAAAGTTTACATATTTACATCAACAAATGTCATATTTGATTAATAAATCGATGAACGTGTATTGGCAATATGCACTAGATTTAAGCCCATCGTCTTTCACATACATTTTTATTCGGTGAATCTTAAAGTAGTTGAAGTACTCGTATACTCAAAAAAATTCATTTTATAGAAAATACACCTTCCTTTTTATGTTTGCGCTTTTTATTAATTGCAAGTGATTATTTATGAAGTTCTGTAGAGGCAAAATACGAGAATAAATGTTGCTACTGCAACACTTAGTAGCGACACTTGCAGAAATTTTACACTTTACGTGACACGGCGAACGGTGTCCACTTTTCTTCTAACAGCACTAGTTTGCCGACTTGAAAAATGTGTAAGTTTATTTATGGTATACTATATGTAATGCGTGAAAGAATACCTTCATACCAAAGAACGACCCACGCATATAAAGTATATACATACGATATTTCTCAGAAAAGTTCACATTGATTTACGGAAAACCTTTTGTGTCCTTTGAAGTATGACTTATGTCTGATTAAATTCCTACTTTTTGTTTTTTAGCATATCAAAAAAA